>JAXRKP010000046.1:50000-115000 GCA_037039925.1 Doris montereyensis
GAGTGTTCATGTAGGCGCGTAGATCGGAAGACACGTCATCGGGAGTGAGGTCATCAGTGACGATAATGATAAGGCGATTTGCCACCAGCAAAAGCCGCTGGAAGATCGTCTGAAGATCTAAAATGCGCCACTCCTTTTTCATGAAGGCCCTGCTGAGGACGAGCAGGGAACAACGGCTAAGTTTGATGGCCCAAGGGATGTTTTCTATAACCGACATGTCGGAAGGGAAATCACGGTAGTGTAAGCACAGCTTGTATTTTTTGGGTCCATCCTCGAGGTGCGGCACCAGCGTGTCTACCACCCATTTGTAATTGTCTTCGCCATAGGACACATACACGTCGTAAGGGTTGAAGTGATCACCGTAGGAAAAATTAAGACTAAGGCGAATTCCTAGCCTAGAATAGACCAAGAGACTGAGTTCTTCTCCGTAGTGAAACAGTATGAAGATTGTGGAGGCGATGGAAACCAGAGCAAGCGCCATGGCTAAGGCCACTTCTATCTGTGTGTAGGCGGTGCAGTTCACATCCGACTGGGAAAACTCCTCCACCGGTTTTTGCAAATAGTTGCAGACAATGTTACCTGGTGTCCAAAGAATATCTCTGTGCCGAGTTATCCAGAGTGGGAGCCATAGGTTGTCGCAAGAGCATGCCCAACGATTGTTGTGAAGAGTAACATTGCTGGCACTTTGCAATGTGATGTTCTTTGTCAGCGACGGAAGTCTCTGAATGAGATTGTTGTGAAGGGCCAACACTTTGACGTTCTGGAGGGCGGCGATACCCGACGGCGTGACGGAGGTGAGGAGGCAGTTGTCGACGTGAAGCTCGCTGAGATTGGCTAGGTAAGAGCGGTAACTCAAAAGCTGGAGAGGGTTATGACTTAAATAAAGCCGTGACGAGGTGTGGGGGTAAGAAGGTATAACATCCGGCAGTTCAAGAAGACGGCGAGCTGTGCAGTTGACGGCAATGCTTGATTTGTTCTGCAAATGACAGGAGCAACTTTGCGGACAGTTTGTTTCGATAACGCATGACTTGACAAATGATAACTCGCTCACTAGTTGCCCTCTCGTTTCCGGCGGCGAGGAACATTTTAACTGATTTAGATCTTGATACACTTCGGAGGCGTTTGATATGTTGACCTTGTCTGAGTTGAGAAGGTTGACGTACTCTTCCATTCGAATCATGTCACAGCTGCAGTGATATGGATTGGCCGCGCTGTGCACCTTTATGCTCGTCCGTGTAGTTGTGTCGTCTGCGCTACCAGTAAATGGTGGAAAGTGTAATTTATTTCTGCGAACATCGAGTCGCAATTCATTATCCGTAAGTGGGAATTGTTCTTGGCGTACGAATTTCAACGCGTTACTGTTCAGGTTTATGCTGACGAGATTAACATTATTTCGAAAAGCCACCGACCCTATATAGTGAATGCGGTTGTTCTGAAGATGCAATTGTTGGAGGTCGATTAAATTCTGAAATGCATCGTCATTTATTTCAGTGATCGAATTACTGCTTAGATCCAAAACAGTAAGCTTATGTAATTTCTTAAAAGTTCCAATTTTGTAAATCAGATTGTGGCTGAGATCAATAAATTGGATTGTAGAAATGGCTGTCTGATCTTCAAACAATGGTGCTATGTTGCTTATGTTGTTGTGAGACAGAGACAAATATCGTATTCTTATTCTCTGCTCATACAAGAAGCATGCGGGGAAATTAGTAAGTCTGTTTTTCTCCAAGTTGATTGTGTCTATATCCTTGGTGAACGTTAGCTGACAGCTGTAGTCCTTTAGCTGATTAGCTTGAAGGTTGAGACTAGTGGCTGAAAGCATGTAATCGCCTTTCCAGGATTCTGGAATTTCGTAAGTTTCTGTGCCAGAGACTAATAAGACAATAGTATTCATTGTGTAGCGAATGTTGATCTGGTTAAGGAGATTAAGGCCACAATCTTTGGCTTCAAAAATCCACATATTCATGGGTATAACCACTCCTTTGACAGCATCCATTGGTACAATCTTGCAATTCTTACCCACGAATACGTTAACCGATACCTGCCACGTGGGAACATCCCATAGTAATTCCTCCCCATGCAGACACTTCACTGTTAAAGATACGTATCGAAAGTAATCGACCCCGTTCAAGAGTGTGGACAACTCGTGACGTCGTTTATCGTCTATCAGACATTCCAGGTCCGCCATTTGGTTCACCATCAACGCGTATATGCCTATAAAATCGATGTAAGTTGTAGCATATTCCACATCCTGGCGATATTCGGTGCCCATAAAACTATGATGTCGTCGAAGATGTTGGTTCAGCAAATATTGGATGTTTTGATAATCACATTTGCAAGGGGCTGAACAGTTCAATGGTCCTTCTACGTTACTGAACGTAAAACTATCTACTGTATTTTTGCCTAAAAACGTACCAACGAGTATAAAGCTAATAAGAAGACCTAAAAGGCTTCCCAATGTGTACTTACGATGGATCATTCTACATCATGGTAACAATCCCCAATCTTTAAATGGTGTTAATAATAACAACAATGTGTCCATCGTGGCCATTTTGGAATCTACACAGTGGTGTGTTGCATTATGACGTCATTGGTCACTAGACATCATTGTTAGGTGAAAGCAATTTTGTTAAAGGATATTTTTTGTCTGAGACACGCTAGACATAATGAAGGCCCCTAGCGATGAAAATGAATTAGATTAGATCTAGATGAGGGTCGACAGCTAGCTAATGAAAAGAACTGGGAAGCCTGGATCTATATTTGACTCAAACTTTGACTGCTCTAATCTCAGGAACCACTGCACCCACAACCGCCATAGTTCACAGGTAGATTTCAAATAGCCTGATTTAGGTTCTTAGCCAATAAACTATTGGGTAAAATCAGTATTTTAATTGATTGGGAAAAGAATGCATAATATTTTAATCAATAGACATGTACATGCAACATACTTCTGTGGAACCTAGTTAAAGTCAACGCTTTGGGACAACAGGCAAGAAGTGTTGGCGTTCAATATGCCACTGCCACTACTGCCAGGTCAGGTAGGACATGGACGGGTTTCAAGGGACATAATCCATGAAATAAACGGTACCGCTGAGAAGAGTTGACGCTTTAACTTGAACATAAATTGGTAATTAGCTTTTTAACTTCAAAACGTCAGCGAGTTGATTTCTGGTGGGTGCCACGATATTGTAACTAATGCTACTCACATAGAAATGGCTGCGGTGCTCTGCGAAAACTTAGGGTTTGGCCAGGATTTTTAATTTTGCTCTGACTGCCCTGTAAACAGCCAAGGGATCTTTAACTTGGTACTTTACTTTATTAATGCGTTCAGTGTTAGGATCTGAACACGAGACTTTATTCTTTCATTAGGTCTCACACATCCAACTGCCTGGGACCTTTCTATCGTCTGTCTCCGATGGGACTATGTGTTGATACACCTACCTTGACCACGGAGGGAGTTTACTCTCAAACAAAAAGATCAGAAAATAATTCCACCGTCGGAGGCAGAACCCACGACCTTTAGATTGTTGAGAGGTCGGCACCTTGCCTCTGAAATACCCAGTCCCTGTGCAGACTTGAAACTTTTTACAATACGTTAGATACACGTGCTGTCTGTACTACTATTTGTGGGGTTTGGTGTGTGGTGTGGGATGTGGTGTGGTGTGTGTGGTGTCGTATGTGTGGTATAGGGTGTGTGGTATGTGGTGTGGGATGTGTGATATGGGGTGTGTGGTATGTGGTATCGTATGGTGGTATGTGGTGTCGTATGTGTGATA
Source organism: Doris montereyensis (assembly GCA_037039925.1). Classification (NCBI taxonomy): domain Eukaryota; kingdom Metazoa; phylum Mollusca; class Gastropoda; order Nudibranchia; family Dorididae; genus Doris; species Doris montereyensis. The sequence goes on from JAXRKP010000046.1 coordinate 53,777, forward strand.
TCGTATGTGGTATGTGGTGTGTGGTATCGTAAGTGTGGTATGTGGTAACGTGTTTGGTATGTGGTGTCGTATGTGTGGTATGGGATGTGTGGTATGTGGTGTCGTATGTGTGGTATGCGGTGTCGTATGTGTGGTATATGATGTGTGGTATGTGGTGTCGTATGTGTGGTATGTGGTGTCGTATGTGTGGTATGTGGTGTATATGATGTGGTATGTGATGTCGTATGTGTGGTATGTGGTGTCGTATGTGTGGTATGTGGTGTCGTATGTGTGGTATGTGGTGTCGTATGTGTGGTATGCGGTGTCGTATGTGTGGTATATGATGTGTGGTATGTGGTGTCGTATGTGTGGTATGTGTGGTATGTGGTGTCGTATGTGTGGTATGGGATGTCGTATGTGTGGTATGTGGTGTCGTATGTGTGGTATGTGGTGTCGTATGTGTGGTATGTGGTGTCGTATGTGTGGTATGTGGTGTCGTATGTGTGGTATGTGGTGTCGTATGTGTGGTATGTGGTGTCGTATGTGTGGTATGGGGTGTGTGGTATGTGGTGTCGTATGTGTGGTATGGTGTGTGGTATGTGGTGTCGTATGTTGTATGGGGTGTGGGATGTGTGGTATGTGGTGTCGTATGTGTAGTATGTGGTGTCATATGTGTGGTATGGTATGTGGTGTCGTATGTGTGGTATGGGATGTCGTATGTGTGGTATGTGGTGTCGTATGTGTGGTATGTGGTGTCGTATGTGTGGTATGGGATGTCGTATGTGTGGTATGTGGTGTCGTATGTGTGGTATGTGGTGTCATATGTGTGGTATGTGGTGTCGTATGTGGTATGGGGTGTCGTATGTGTGGTATGGGGTGGCGTATGTGTGGTGGGGTGTCGTATGTGTGGTATGGGGTGTGGGGTATGTGGTGTCGTATGTGTGGTATGTGGTGTCGTATGTATGGGGTGTGTGGTATGTGGTGTCGTATGTGTGGTATGGGGTGTCGTATGTGTGGTATGTGGTGTCATATGTGTGGTATGATGTGTGGTCATATGGTGTCGTATGTGTGGTATGTGGTGTCGTATGTGTGGTATGGGGTGTCGTATGTGTGGTATGGGGTGTCGTATGTGTGGTATGGGGTGTCGTATGTGTGGTATGTGGTGTCGTATGTGTGGTATGTGGTGTCGTATGTGTGGTATGTGGTGTCGTATGTGTGGTATTGTGTGTGGTATGTGGTGTCGTATGTGTGGTATGGGGTGTCGTATGTGTGGTATGGGGTGTGTGGTATGTGTGGTATGTGGTGTCGTATGTGTGGTATGGGGTGTGTGGTATGTGGTGTCGTATGTGTGGTATGGGGTGTCGTGTGGTATGGGGTGTGTGGTATGTGGTGTCGTATGTGTGGTATGTGGTGTCGTATGTGTGGTATGTGGTGTCGTATGTGTGGTATGTGGTGTCGTATGTGTGGTATGTGGTGTCGTATGTGTGGTATGTGGTGTCGTATGTGTGGTATGGGGTGTCGTATGTGTGGTATATGGTGTCGTATGTGTGGTATGTGGTGTCGTATGTGTGGTATGGGGTGTGTGGTATGTGGTGTCGTATGTGTGGTATGTGTGTCGTATGTGTGGTATGGGGTGTCGTATGTGTGGTATGGGTGTCGTATGTGTGGTATGCTGTGTCGTATGTGTGGTATGTGGTGTCGTATGTGTGGTATGTGGTGTGTGGTGTGGTATATGTGTGGTATGTGGTGTCGTATGTGTGGTATGTGGTGTGTGGTGTCGTATGTGTGGTATGTGGTGTCGTATGTGGTGTCGTATGTGTGGTATGGGGTGTGGTATGTGGTGTCGTATGTGGTATCGTATGTGTGGTATGTGGTGTCGTATGTGTGGTATGTGGTGTCGTATGTGTGTCGTGGTATGTGGTGTCGTATGTGTGGTATACGGTGTGTGGTGTCGTATGTGTGGTATGGGGTGTGTGGTATGTGGTGTCGTATGTGTGGTATAGGGTGTGTGGTATGTGGTGTCATATGTGTGATATATGGTGTGTGGTATGTGGTGTCGTATGTGTGGTATGTGGTGTGGTATGTGTGGTATGTGGTGTCGTATGTGTGGTATGGGATGATGTGTGGTATGTGGTGTCGTATGTGTGGTATGGGTGTGTGGTATGTGGTGTCGTATGTGTGGTATACGTATGTGTGGTATGTGGTGTATGTATTGTGGGATGTATGTGGTATCGTATGTGTGGTATCATATGTGTGGTATGTGGTGTGGGATGTGTAGTATGGTGTGGGATGTGTGGTATGTGGTGTCGTATGTGTGGTATCGTATGTGTATGTGGTGTGGGATGTGTAGTATGTGGTGTGGGATGTGTGTATGTGGTATGTATGTGTGGTATCGTATGTGTGGTATGTGGTGTGGGATGTGTAGTATGTGGTATCGTATGTGTGGTATGGTGTGGGATGTGTGGTATGTGGTGTCGTATGTGTGGTATATGTATGTGTGGTATGTGGTGTGGGATGTGTGGTATGTGGTATCGTATTTGTAGTATGTGGTGTCATATGTGGTATGTGGTGGTATGTGTGGTATGTGGTGTGGGATGTGTGGGATGGTGTGGGATGTGGTATGTGGGATGTGGTATGTGGTGTCGTATGTGTAGTGTGGTATGTGTGGTATGTGGTGTCGTATGTGTAGTATGTGTGGTATGTGATGGTATGTGTGGTGGTGTCGTATGTGTAGTATGTCGTATGTGTAGTATGTGGTGTCGTATGTAGTATGTGTGGTATGTGATATGTGGTGTGGGATGTGTGGTATGGGATGTGTGGTATGCGGTGTCGTTGTGGTATGTGGTGTCGTATGTGTGGTATCGTATGTGTGGTATGTGGTGTCGTATGTGTGGTATGTGGTGTGTGTAGTATGTGGTCGTATGTGGTATGTGGTGTCGTATGTGTAGTATGTGGTGTCGTATGTGGTATGTGGTGTCGTATGTGGTATGAGGTAAGTGTGGTATGTGGTGTCATATGTGTGGTATGTGGTATGTGGTATCGTATGTGTGGTATGTGGTATCATATGTGTGGTATGTGGTATCGTATGTGTGGTATGTGGTGTCATATGTGTGGTATATGGTATCGTATGTGTGGTATGTGGTGTCGTATGTGTGGTATGTGTTGTTATCGTATGTGTGGTATGTGGTGTCGTATGTGTGGTATGTGGTGTGGGATGTATGGTATGTGGTGTGGGATGTGTGGTATGTGGTGTGGGATGTGTGGTATGTGGTGTCATATGTGTGGTATGTGGTGTGGGATGTGTGGTATGTGGTGTCTATGTGTGGTATGTGGTGTCGGATGTGTGGTATGTGGTATGTGGTGTGGGATGTGTGGTATGTGGTGTGGTATGGGATGTGTGGTATGTGGTGTCGTATGTGTGGTATGTGGTGTCATATGTGTGGTATGTGGTATCGTATGTGTGTGGGATGTGTGGTGTGGTGTATGTGGTATGTGGTATGGGATGTGTGTGGTGTGTGTGTGGTATGTGGTGTCGTATGTGTGGTATGGCGTCGTATGTGGTGGCGACATGTGGTGTCGTATGTGTGGTATATGTGATGTGTGGTATGTGGTGTCGTATGTGTGGTATGTGGTGTGGGATGTGTGGTATGTGGTATGGGATGTGTGGTATGTGGTATGGGATGTGTGGTATGTGGTGTGGATGTGTGGTATGTGTGGATGTGTGGTATGTGGTATGGGATGTGTGGTATGTGTCGTATGTGGTGTGTGGTGTGATGGTATATGGTGTCGTATGTGTGTGGTGTGGGGTGTGTGGTATGTGGTGTCGTATGTGTGGTATGGGGTGTGGTATATGGATGTGTATGTTGTGGGGTGTGTGATGTGGGGATGTGGGATGTGCGGTATGTGGGTGTGTGGTGTGGGATGTGTGTTGTGGGTGTGTGATGTGGGATGTGTGGTATGGGATGTATGGGATGTGTGGTATGGGATGTGTGATGTGTGGTATGGGATGTGTGGTGTGGTATGGGATGTGTGGTGTGGGATGTAAGACAAATGAAAGGAAGGAAAGAAGTAATGAGTCCCCACATATGCAGTAGAAATAGAAAGATGTAAGACAAATGAAAGGAAGGAAAGAAGTAGTGAGGAAATAGAAAGATGTAAGACAAATGAGGAAAAGAAGTAGTGAAGAAAGAAGTAGTGAAGACATAGAAAGATAAGACAAATGAAGGAAGGAAATAGAAAGATGTAAGACAAATGAAGTAGTGAGAAATAGAAAGATGTAAGACAAATAAAAGAAGAAGGAAATAGAAAGATGTAAGTAAAAGGAAGGACAGTAGGACATAGAAAGATGTAAGACAAATGAAAGGAAGGAAAGAGTAGTGAGGAAATAGAAAGATGTAAGACAAATAAAGGAAGGAAAGAAGTATCTCTCCAGTAGCGCTAGCCAACTGCCCACACACACTGACAAAGCATAGTCCTGGAGAAAATAACTCAAAGTGGCACTCTCAAACTCAATCCAAATTCACGATCAACTCCCTGTGTGTGACGCCACTTCAATAATTTGCACAAATCGCAAGTCGGTTTTGAATAGACATGTGCAGTACAGTGTCATACTATTACTAACAATATTGTACAATAAATATTTTAGTTGAGGTCCTATGACTTTCTTTCATTGGATCTCATGGTGAAAGTTTTTCTTTAAAAAATTTACCTTGTCCACCATATGTAGTGATTTCAGGGTTAATTCAATATCAATAAGCAGGAAACTGCAAGATAAAAGAGGTGCGAAAAGAGTGAAATAAGGAAAGAAGTAGGTTTTGTTTGTTTTTCTTTGAAGTAACCCTGTCCACCATGGTGGTGATCTCAGGGTTCGTAGCTGACTAATATTACTGACGACTGTCCAGACACAACATAAACATAAAGCCCTTTAATTAAAAAAATCAAGTTTTCATAAATATTTGTAAATATAAAAAAAATATAGTCAATGTGTTAAAAATTGATACCTATTTAATACTCTAGATCTGTTGATATACTCCAATATTTCAGAAACGCAAAATAGTTTCAAGATCATTATTCCGAAAGAGTTTGTAAATGCTTCCCTCGGAATAATATTTCCTTCGTATATCGATCAGATCAAAGCATTCTATTAAAATATGTTTAATGGTAAAAAGGCAATTACAGGAGTGACAGAAAAGCTGGTCATCATGGGTCAACAGGAAGCCCTGTGTGAGCCACGAATGACCAATATGTAAGCGACCTAACGCTCTCTTCTTTTCTATTTCTTACTTTTACATTTGGCCTTTGTCATTTTGAGACCCCTTCATGAAGCAATGTTATTAACTTCTTGGTCCAACTTCAAGCCATCTGTGTAAATAAGGAATGTCATGGAAATTATCCCTCATCTGGAAAAATTCCCGTTGAAAAACAAACAGGCTCGTTTTGTCCTTTGAAAATTTGAACAATGAAAAATCTAAATTTATATGGGTTTTGGTCCATAGTGGGAGGAATTCAAAAGTTACTATTATTTATATCCTGGTAATTTATATTTACCTGTAATATATGGGGGAGAATTTGAATGCCAAAAGGCGGGGTAGTTTTGGATGTCTCATATATCACAGACGAGGAAGCTTCAAATACGTTTTTGTGGACAGGGTTTTGAGGTAGTGACTTTTAATTTCAAATAATAGTTCATTGAGTTTTAGGCGTTGGTGATGTAAAAGATGGTTGCATTGATTCTACATACAGGCTCTTTACGGGTGAAGTTCGGAAGGCGCCTGAGACAATACAAAGACCCTGATGGTGAATGGGGTCTGGCATTTTTAATACATGTTTGGGGGTGGATCCATAAGCAACAGAGCCATAGTCCAGCTTGGACCGGACGTATGCTTTATATAGTTTCAATAAGGTCCTGTCATGTCAACCATAGACTACAAACAACATTTGTTCGTTTCATCGAAATTGACCCACACACATGTACACCATGCAATGTTACATGCTCTACAAAACAATTAAAAATGCTTGGCTGCCAGAGTTCATTTCTCTTGTTCGAGTGGTTTGCTTCATTGAAATTTACCCTGTCCACCATTTCGGTGATCTCAGGGTGAATTAAGACATAAAGGAACCAGCAAAGATGAAAGATAAGTGAAAGAAATACCCGGTAACGGAAAGGAGTAGGACCTACCAGCAGTGTCTTTCCATTCATTTAAGATTCCAATCAAAACACTAGATAAGAAAGAGCAATGAATTAGGAGATAAAGGGCAAGAGAAATTGTATATCATTATCTTTATTCTCCAAACATATCTTTCCAACAATCCAAAGCACAAATACGTTATAAAAAATTAAGTCTCAAACTCCAGCCAATAGCTGAGGTTTCCGTCTTTTGTTCTTTTTTTTGTTTTGTTTTGTTCTGGGTTAGTTGTGTTTTTGTTTTTGGCATGTCTAAGACTTCATTACAAACGAAGTGGATTAAGATTATTAAGAATAAGACAAAAATTGTTTCTTAATAATTAAGCGATTAAAAAATATGAATTGGATAGGAAACAACAGATTAAGTTTACAAGAGATCAAAAAGACATCTGCATACAGAGCAGTGTATGGTTTTAAAAAAAGATAAACTGCATACAGATCAGAGTAGCAGTTTTGAGCACCATGACCCACCTAAAAAAACAAAAAAGATTTAGGAGTGACCAAACACAAGGCACAGAGACACAGTGGAAGAAATTTCAGTCAAAAAGGCCAAGAAATGATGAAACTAGCAAAAAGAGCATTTATTAATAAACATGGTTTTCATTCTCCTAAACATATTCCATGATGGTCCCACACACACACACACACACACACAACCATGGCAGACACAAAGATGATTCACACACTAACACATACATGCACACACTCTTTAGGATGCGTCCACATGATTAAACATCTGAACAGCCGGAATCACATATTCACAATTTCTTTGCTGCTGTAGTCATTCAACATCATGCAAGCATGTAACATAATGATGGCGGACAGACAGAACATACAATACACATGAAAATTTCATTACAATTCCACTTTCTTGCCCTTATTCTTCTTCTTCTTTCCATCAGCTCCATAGCCACTCAATCCATCAGTTGATTCCTTGGCTAAGAACTTAATGAAATCCTTAACTTCACGTCCACCCTGAGAAAAAAAGAGACAAAGAAAAAAGGTCAAATATTTAAATCCCAGAGGTTCATACCTAGACTGCAATAACTTCCTGGGGTGACTCTACTCAAAATTACACCATCATGTCACAGGCTTTCGCTCCCCTGTCAGTGCTGGTACCCATGTGCTAGTTTATTAGTTGATTTGATTAAATTTGATTTTACGCATGTGCAAAAATAAGGAAATCTCTTGGTTTTGGTAGGGGTTTTAATTTTGCCTAGACTGCCTGGTAAACAGCAAAGGGATCTTTAACGTGCAGTGTTGTGAGCTGCGCAAAGGACCTCCTTTTTACCATCTGCCTTCAATGGGACGATCTATTTATCCACCTACCTAGCATAGGATAGGGCGTGGATTTTACTCCAAAACATTCAAGAAAAATGTTCAACCTGTCAGGCACTAACCCATGACCTTTTGATTGAGAGGACGACACCTTGCCTCTGGGCCACAGACCCCCAAGAAAATTGATGGATGAAAAATAATGAATCCACACAACACTGCATATTTCATTAACTTTTAGCATCTAAGGATCAAATCCATAGATTAAAGCCCTCTTTGGCACATTCACTTTTTTTTTGGTCTGATTTCCAGATCTGACATTTTGGTCATAAAATTAAAGTGGACATGGCTCCTACAATATCTATAATCTAGTTGTATACCCATGAAGTTTGTAACCAGTGTGTCCAATTCCAGTCACTTAACAAAAATGGGTGACTGAGCAAAGTCTAAAGCAAATCTCTCTCTCTTTTTTTTTAATCAGTACACACAAAACAAAATTTGTGACAAAGAAACTATCCAGTTAACTTTTACTTTCATCAGTTGTTTTTTTTGTTGTCTACAACAATAAACAAAACATGTAAAAGGTAAATAAGGCTCATTTACTATGACTGATAATTTTCGGGGGAAATCCATATTTTCCTTTTCATTTTTCATGTTAACAGTATAGAATCTGAGACAGGTTTACTGTTCATCAAAGTTACGTCCCTTTGCTTAGGCACACAGACTAGAACTGTGAAGAGCCCTTAGGCAGGAAGGGTTAAATTAGTTCTTACCTCATATTTCTGTGGTGAATTCTTGCTGCCTTTAGGAGCATAATAAATGGTGGGGAACCTGCAAGAAGAAATAAAACAAAGCAAAATAAATATCTTTTGACAGGAATATACCAACAAACAAAGCTAACCTAAACAAAGAAGATAAAAAAAACCTGACTGACAAACTCCAATAAACCCTAACCTTAGCACTACAGACAAAATAAAAACAACATTATACTTTCATCCTAATCAACAGATCTACTGACTTTGGGAAGAACGAAATGAGACAAAACATAATGGGTCTGGGTTTTATTTTCATTATGCAACAATTACTTAAGAAAAAGACGAAGACACAAGAACATAAGTATTTTTTTAAGCCACAAAAAGTTGCCATCTTGTAGCAAAGTACAAGCAGCTACTCACCCTCGAACGTCATATTGAGATGGCACATCATTAGCAGTTGCATCCATCTTTGCAATCGTGACACTAGTCTCATCTGACAGCTGCAAGCAGAGAAATGCGCAGAGAAAGTAAGTAAAACTGAAATGTGGTGCCAGCGTGAATACATCCTGCTGGAAGTGTCACAATAGACTAAACAGATTTGTGACCTTGAAGTCAAGGTGTCTTGGTTTGTTTTTGTTTTTCTATGCTCATTTAAGTGACATTGAGAATAACATTTAAAAGCATTTTCTCACTCCACTCATCAGTACACGACACCAGCTGCAGTTGACCACTAAATGTTATAGAAAAGGCAATGTGTCTTTGAACCTTAAGGCTAAAGAGCAATTTAAATCTCTTCTTTATATACGAAAGCAAAAGAAATCTTGTATCATAAACACACACAGTAATAATAATGGATGAAATTTGGAGACGTAAAGGGATCTCATGACCCCTTTTCATCCAGCAGCAATTAAAGCAGAAACCCTCAAAATAATATTTTCTTTAATTTACGACCATGTATATAACATATAAGTTATAAAAGTTGATCAAAAGTAGGATAATATACAAGTCAGAATGACCATCAAAATTTAACTGGTTTTCTAGTTTAAAATTATTATTTTTTCTTTTCTTTTTTTATTTGATTTTACCCACATTCACAAGTAACGTGATCTAGAGTTTTTGGTAGGATTTTTTATTTGTTTGGTCCGGACATAATGTGCACAGTGTTATGATCTTCACATGGGAACTCCTTTTGTCGTCCATCTCCAATGGGACTAGGTAACCTGGACCAGGAAATGGGTGTTTTACTCGAAAATACTCAAGAAAGTCTTTCAAGACGTGAGATACGAACCCATTTTGTTTGAGAGATGGACACCTTGTCTCTGGACCACCGTGCGCCCCCCCCCCCCCCCCCCCTTTCCAGTTTATTTAACCTATTGAAATTCACCAAAACAACTCCTCCCGTTATGAAAAGCTCAACAATCAACCTAACCACCTACCTTCTCGGCCAACTCGTCGTATTTTGGTGCTAAACTCTTGCAGTGTCCACACCATGGAGCGTAAAACTCAATAAGGACATCTCTCTCCTCATCATTAACAATTTCATCAAAATTTTTGGCAACAACCACCTGAAAAAAGTGAAAAGTTTGTACATAAATATCTTTTATTGTCAAAACATAATAAAACGGAAAAACCATCAGAGTTTTTTCATAGCATTCCGATGAATAAGATGACTTCAAAAACCCTTTCATGCTGATTTTCCACTCATGGCAAAAACATCTTGAAAAATCTGCTTTTTTTATTATTTAATAGATAGTAAAATAAACAACGCGTGAGAACATTATCAGGGTTTTTTAAAACAGAGAAAAACAACCTCAACGAGTCTAAACCTTCTCCATATATTGGTTTTTAACTTTAATTCATAACTACACATTTAACGTGAGCACTTTCCACAAGAGTGTCAAGATCAATTCTCTCGTTTCTAAGAGTTGCTCTGTTTGCAAATGCTGATAAAGAGGAGTGAAACAAAAATATGCATCACAAGACACAATCGTTAAATTAAAAGTGTATGTAAGAAAAAATCATGACAAAAAATGTATACCTTTACTGGGTCATCATTTGGCTCTGGTACTGGCTCAGACTTGAGGTATGGTTCTACCTTGCCAGCCAGGACATCGCGTACAAATTGTTCAAAGGTATCCATACTAAAAAAGGCATAAGAAAATGAATCCATGAATATGTGCAAATTTGGACAAAAACAGACTTCAACAACAAATAAAGTTGTTAAATTGAACATCGACAGTGAAAGTCTCAAACCGTCTGTGGAAATCCAATTTTGATAAAATCAGAGAAAAAGATGCTGCGCATTTTTATCTATTTTCATAGACATACACGGTGTGCAAGTGTCAAAAACTAGACCCAATAGAAATACAAGGATTGCTCATGTCGATGGTGTTGGGCACAAACCAGCCACGTCCGAAATTTCCACTTTTAAGAAAAATAGTTATTCATCTTAACAGAAACTAAAACTACGCTGTGAAAAACTAGCGGAAGACATCTTATAGAAATGCTTCAAAACTGTATCTTATCAAACTGGCCAAGCTGAGCTTTCGTTTTCTATATCGGCACAAAACAGCCAGGTCAAGTTTTCAACTGAATGGGTCCTTCAGGGAACAAATGGCTGAGTGCTTAAATTTCTTATGTCTCAAAACGGTTAAGTCCAAGAAGTTATAATAAATTAATTTCATGTAAAAGAAATAATTAGCCCATTGGAACAAACATCCCATCCATCTCATGTGTGCAAATTGTTATGATTTAAAACAAATTTTAAGAGCATCATTCAGTTTTTGACTCTCCTGTAAAATTGGCGTTTTTCGACTTGGCCAGTGTGTGCCTGACACCATCGATATGGTTATTGTACAGGTTACTATTGGTTCTTGTGCCACAGAATTCTAACGAGACCAAGCATAGGGGCTTCCTAATATTAAAAATGTGAAGGAAAAAAGTTATTACTAATTTTAGACTTACACAGTTGGTTCCTTTCAATGTGTATGTTTTTAAGCATAGAACAAGAGATGTATGATAATGGCGATGATAAAGTATTAGGAATATTGGAAATAACTACAGAATCAGAATGTGTAAACATCAAATGGTAGACATTTTGGCCCAATCAGTGGTGTTGTATGTTTGTAATCATGACAATATTCGTTCAAGCCCCTACATCTTTTGTTTTTAATCTTTTTCTTATACTAATGTCTGGCATACAAGTGTGACTAGGAGGATCCAAGACACCTTAGCTAAATTAAAAGATTCACTTGTGACTTTTTTTTTTTAATACATAAAAAGGTTATGTTTGATAAAAGATTTCGTGGCTTTGTAGTCTGACAGTAATAACTGTCAATTCTCACCTGAATTCTTCTGTCATTTGATATTTCTTGTTGGATTTATCAAATGCACACACAATAGGTTTGTCAGTGTTTTTGTCTTGAAGTCCACATTCCCCAAGTTCTCTTTCCATCTCCCGAGACCGCTGATACCAAAATGAACAGTTTCACCTTCACCTCGGAGTTTCTTGCCTACCTTCATCACTCTAAAATTTAAAACAGAAAGTAAAAGCAGAAAAGAAAATAATATTAAAGAAAAGTGAATACATGTTACCAATTTTCAACATTTACAGATTGCCTTTTGTTTGAAATAAAAGATGATACTGAAGCATTAAAAAAACAAAGGTAAAGGGCATGCTTCAATGGTCCTTTAGTTAAACACTAGCCAAGCCATGCTCAGGTAGTTTGGCCAATTAACACATTCTTAATACATATAAGTATTCCAAACTGCTTTGGCAAAAACTATCGGTGCAAAACGGTAGCAAGTATTCAAGTAAAACTAATATCAAATGTTCTTTGCAAACTAAAGGAGATTATCTTTGATGAGACCTTCAGATTTCCATGTTTAGTGGCAATGCCAGAAATTTCAATGTCTTTTAAAAGAACATTCTGAATGATTCAAAATTTTGAAATGATGAACACTTTGACAAAGATGATATTCATAGAAGGATAACGCAATCAAAGAGAAGAAAATACCCTAACAAATAAGAACTCTTACCTGTTTCTCCAGTAATTTGTGCCTTTGGGATTACGTTCATAATCAACATTGAAGTAGGCTACAAAAGTTGGTTTACCGAAGTTAGCTGCATTGCTCATTGTTCGCTCAGCACATAATCCAAGGCTGTATCAAATGAATGAAGAATTAAGTGGATATGAAATGAAAGTTGCAGCAAAAGGCCAGTTTAACACATTTTTAACACAAATGTTATCAAACTCACTTGCGACGTTCCACATCCCCTTAAAATTCACTAATTCATCACCCTAGTTTACAGCTTTTCTTTGTCCATGAGTTCAAATAATTAGAAATTTCCCTTTATTACGTTTTGAACGTTCTAAAACAGCACAGAATATGAAAAACACACTAATTCAAGTGCTGTACATAAGATGAATTTTATTGTCTGCAAAAAAAAATGAAGACATGTAAAATTCCCAAAACTTTTTGTTTTGCTCAGCAAAAAAAAATCAATTATTCGGTCCGCTGTGGACATTTGATTGAAGCAAATGTGCAAAGTTTCATAGAAATTTACTAAAAAATGAGGGACAAGTTTCCCGACCAAAAATTGTCAAAAATCAAAGATGGTTGAAGCATTCAACAACATGTCATGACATATTTCAACTCTGGACAACATACCCATTATACCTATACATATAATATAAGGCATCTGCCTTATAAAAAAAAAGGTAGTAAAGTTATTTTTAGGTGCTACAGGTTTTTAATTTATGATATATCAGATTCAAAGTTTTAAATGAGTTACGGTAATCTGTAAAATTGATACAATATTGATAATGAGCTACAGGAAGAGGTATTGATTAAAAAAAGAAGTAGCTATTAGACACTAGTGACTTTAAAGAATGTTTAAGTACATTATGAAAATATTACAATTTCACATTTACTGGAAAGCAAATTTTCAATCAATTTCAATAAATGTATTCTACATTAAAAAAGATATAAGTGAAAATATATCCATAGCTCAAAAGTCTTACGATTACTACCTTATTCCAAATAAAAAGATCACTTACGACTCAGTTTCAAGGAAAGTCTTCAATTTGGTAGAGCCTGATTCGGGAAACGAACTTCTGCATCTTCAAAGCGATTCTGCAAAATTTTTGGTCGGAACAAAACAACACCACTGGGGAAAGGAAAGTCAATTTCTAAAGCAAAGTCTTTGCACACATCATCAGAATTTTTTTCTTTCTTTTTTGGGTAAGGCAAGCTCAGCAAACAACTCTACAATACACATCTTCCTCTTCAACAGCAACATACAGCTCAACCTGCCCTTATGACCACCGGCAATCGAATCCCTTGCTTGTTTTTCTACATTTTGTCTGTCTCCATGGCGACCACCTAATTTGACCGACCAATCACCATCATAACCTGTATATAACAACCATTAGGTATAGTCCTATATTATTGGCTCTACTCACTTCATTGTTTGATTGACGCTGGTGCTGTTGGGTCATAACCAATCATTACCATTAGCAGGCAAGTCAGTGTCTTGAGACAATTAAAGCCTAGACCGTCGGTCATCAAAGCAAGACTATCAGAAGGATGTTCTAAACTTTACACCTCATCACTGTGCCTAGCCATCTAGATACTTTTATGCAAATATATGCCAGACAAATGGATTGTGTTGCCTTTTGTGAACAAAATGGTCCGTACTACTTTTTTTGCAATACTATGATGCCTACCGTTGACTAGGCGGCTTATGAAGCCTTCTAATTTTTTAATGAGGCTAAAATTATCCATTGGTGGTCGTCTTAGTTATGGACAGGTTGGACTCTACATTGATCTCCGCCTTAAAGTAACATATTTTTTACTATTGAATCATCAAGTCTAAGAGGTAGCCTCGAAAACTTTCAGTCCGACTCAATAATAATGTACATTTCACACTCACTGACAGCTTTTCCGTTCGCCTATTATGCTCTGCTATACTCAATGCGATAAAACAAAAATTTTAATCTAGATCAGCAATGCCGAGTTTCTCTCTATCTGGAACATGCCATTGTAAGCCTAGAATATACTAGAATCTCTGCTAGCTGCTCCTAGCCAATGTTAGACTCTTTGATACTGACACCAGACACTGAACTGTAGGCCTAAAAGTCTGACCGATAAACATTATGTGATGAATACCTAGGCTACATGTATTCAGTATTCGCCTAAGAGAACTTCCAGCTTAGAAGACGTATTTTGTTGTCCAAACCAGTACAGGCCTCTTAGGTGGAGACCACTGTATAATATAATACATCTACTGCTGAATCTTTGTTTGTAATGTAATAATAATGTACGGAAAGTGACATTTATGCCAATTCTACAAAATTTGAATATTCACATCAAAAGATTGCTTAGGGAAGCTATCAGTTCCGAAAATCTCTTGACATCCTTTTCGTGCCAGACATGACAATTTCTTTGACACCTATATACTGTTTACATTTTTTAGGGCATATCTGAAAATGAGGCGCAAGCTTACATATCACTTAGCATACTAACCCTTCAAATATCAAAATGCAAAGAAAGGAGAACCATCACAACTTCTTTACTATGCAGCAATATTAAACATAAATGGTTTAAATGGAGAAATGCTGTGAATCATCATGACACTGACACATTAAAAAATTCTGATCACTGCCATTAAAATTTATTCAAAGTAACGTTTCACTACACTTACTCTTCTGTCTGTTTCAAAGATTTTTTGACATCATCACTGAAAGTGTAAGCAAATCGCAAGCTTTCAAGTTGGTCAGCCACCTTCATAAAAGCTTTGTACTCATTGTTACTTTCAGAATCATAAAAACCTGAAAGCATTGATTGAAAGAAATGAAATTATAACCTTGAAGATCAAAAACATTTACCTTCATATAAAATATTGACATTGTAGTACGACAAATTCATGTATGATTATGAGTGACATAATCAAAACGATTTTTCTCTGGAGGATTTTCAAGGTTTCATGAGGCCATTCCATTAAAAATTTAACTCATAGGTTACCCAAGGTCCAACACAAGATTATGGTGTGGGTACCTAAAAAGTAGGATGGTTTAAAAAGTCGGAACTTTTTTATTTTTTATCATTTTCTCTTCTTTAACACAGTGTTCATAAGAAATCAAACTTATATTGGCACAAATAAAAATTGACTATGTGTCGTTAGTTTGTCTGAGTGGGGATGAGTGAAAGGATGAAATTGAGAAGCTAAAATCTTTTTTTGGGTGGAGACTCCATTCACACAATACACTACTTCCATCAGTAAATAAATGAAAACAATGAGCCGGTAAACTGGTCAAAAACAGTGCAGTCTATGCTGTTTCTGACTTGTACTATATCTACTTGTAGTACTAGTGGTAGTAGTTGCTTTGTTTGTTGGCAAAGAAAATGGGTTTAGTCGAATACTGCCAGCGTAAAAAATCTTTAAAAATCAACCGTTCCCGCTATAGAGCTCATTCCAGTATGAATCGGAAGTAGAATAATAAGCATAGAAGATGCTCCTTACTGTAATCATTATCGCGATATTTCTATAGTTATAATCCGGCAACGCTGTGATCACACATGTGCGACAATTTTACTATGGCGTAAGTGTAGCGTGATCGCACCTGTGCGGCAATGGTAGTCTATGAGAGTTAAGGAGCCATATATGTAGAAAGCTTTTAATGAAAACAATAGTACTGATATTTTTTTTTTTTTTTTTAAGTAAACCCTGTCCACCATGTCGGTGATCTCCTGTCCACCATGGCAGTAATTTCAGGGTTTACTGTTATATCATACATAAAATGACTTCATACAGCAAAAGTAATTCAATCAAATCATTCACCAGCACTAGTACGCTCATGGCAAAACAAGGTATTCAACCATGAACCCTCCGACTTTTATATCACAAAAAAAATTCTAACTGGTCTCAAAATCGTTTACTCCGTGATCATTCAAAATTTCTCTTTCAATACCTGTGTTGCGGTGAATTTAAGCTCCACACAGACTTACGTCAAACATCATGGATACCACTCTGCTTAAAAACAACAACTGCTTGACAACATTTCACAACAACACCCACCGATTACACCAACAGTCTCCTTGCTCAAGAAAGCAGTTGCCATTTCCACACTGGTCAGTTCCTTGGCAGTAGGTCCACTTTCCCTGATCATCGTTTTCACGATACCATCTGCAAGAAACAGAAAAGATTAAGTGAAGATAGAATAATCTATATCCGAAGAAAAAAATTCAGCATAGTGACAATTAAATCAACCCCAAAAGAATTGAAACCTTGAAATGTTGGAAATCAAAGGGCTGTAAATCAGGCTTCTAGGTAATAATAATAATAAATTTTCTTGATTCAAATAAGGAAATAACATTCCTCCGACTCACATTAAAATGCAGTTTTGGTTTTTTTAATCAATATATTTCTTGTCACCTTTTTCTCTCGGTCCATTGTATTCTTTGGAAAACTCTCCACCTTTGAAGATTTTCAGAGTTGGGTACCCACTGACACCAAACTTGGAGCATGTATTTGTCTCCACAGTACAGTCAACCTGTGACATGAGACAAAAAAGTTTCTATCTTTAACAAAATTAAATCATCCTCTTTTCCGTTTTATATCTAATCAACGAAAGACAAGAATTCTATATAGGCATACTTTGTTGTACAAAGGCTCAACTGACAACATGATGTTATGGACTTGACTGTCACAAAAGACATGTCCATGACATACAAGTGTCTGTAGGCAGCAATAATGATGACAAAAATGTGTGCACAGCTTAAGATCAAATCTGTTAAAAAATAGCAAAGCCTTTTGAACTGAAGTTGGCCATATTTTCACAATGATAATCCAAAATGACCACGTTTCCACAGTAACCATATGATAAATCATGTTTCCTTTTCCCCCAGCTTATTTAGACATGCTGAGCTCACTGGTGATGCTTAAAATTGTCTATTTCAGGACCTGCACTCCCCTTAAAGACATTTCAACAAAACAAAATATTTCGAAACATGTCATAATAATGATGATCAAAAGAACAAAATGGAAAAATTGTAACTAAAAGACAAACCTTTGCTAGAAGCACTGGGTTTTCAGCCTTTTTCAATTCGCCTGCGGCCTTTTCATATTCAGGGGCCAATCTTTTACAATGTCCACACCTTCAATAAAAAAAAAAAGTTAAAAGAAGTTCAAAACACAGTAAGAAATATAAATAATATTGACATAGATATCTTACAAGTATGTGTGCAACTCAAAAAAAAAGAAGAAATGAATACTTCAATTTTTTTATAAGTCCATGACATATATGTTAGCCTACATTTTCTTAAAACTTCCATTCAAGTTAAATACAATAGTAATTTAGCCTGCTGCCTATTACTATCGAACGTAGAAACATGGAAACGGAAATTAAATTCACTCCTTTACGACAATTTCCTTCCAACAAAAACACAAACACACTCACTCTTACACACAATCTCAAGAGAGAAAGAAGTTTAGAAATGTGGACATGCAATCTTTATGTTAAATGAGCAAGACAAAAATAAACAAAAAATGAAGGCAAAACAAAAATATCACCCCACCAAAACAAAAACAAAAAAATGAATTGTGTCCATTAGCATGACCTCAGGGAATGAGGGGGAAAGATGACATATAAAGAATTAGAGAGATAAAGAAAGGAGAGTCACTGTAATTAAGAGTCTAGAATGGAGCCTGTCTGAAACGTAAAAATATAACCGCTCCCTTTTGATTCCGTTATAGACAGGTTTGACAGTACATGAAAACAAAAACATCTTGACATACTATATCTAAATTTAATTACATGTAGAGCTACGCTGTTCCTAGTAAAAAAGATGGATCGAGTAGAGTGACATCATCATTGATCACATCAGCCTAACATAACGTTATCTAATCGCACATTGCATTACCAACCAAAATATCTATAATATATATTATTCGAAGTAGATAGATCTAGAATCTAGATCTCAATTTTACATGATGCACCGCAAAATTGAAACATGGAAGCCAGCTTCAATGTCTCGCATAGCAGCTAGCATAGCTCAAATACATCTGACATATAATAGGCCCTAAATTTAGTTTAGATTTAGATCTAGAGGTATACATTTACGTTACTGAACAAAAGAGCCTAAATTTTAAAATGAGGGCTAGCTGACAAGTAGTAACTAAGTAAGGCCCTCCACTTGCAATGATGGGAAGCTGGAGATCAAGTTCAACTCCCAGGACCAGGGCTTTGGACTGGGTTTTCTTTATTTTTGTAAAGAAGTTAGTTTTCAAATGATATTATGCCATCCAAGTTTAGCAAAATATAATTATAATTTAATCTTTAAATCTATAACAAAGTAAAGGTTTCAACGATAAAAGTACAGGAGGAATCCAATACAAATGTAATGGTGATACTCTAGATCTAGAATCTAGATCTTAGGTCTCCAGAAATCTAGAGAGGATCTTACGTCGAATCTAGAGAATCTATAGATCTAATCTATTATTTTATTCAATCCCAGACGCAATAAAGATTTCAACACAACGCAAACATCGCAGCTAGATCTAGATCTAGCTAGTACAATAAGTAGATTTAGATCTAGATATAGGCTATAGGCATTTTGTATAATAATGTCTGCATAAAAATGAAGGATTTTTGTTGTTTTTTTCTTTCAACTTACCATGGGGCATAAAAATTCCACTAAGGCAACAGAATGCTTTGCAATTTCCGTTGCAAAAGTGTCATCGGTCAATACCAGAACATCATCTGCAAAAACCAGACAAACAGCTGCCGACAAGGTGGCTGCAACAAACAGAAAGTTCATGATTATTTCGTTCAATGCCGGTCTCCCCAATCGTGCTCAGACCACTGTTCTCGGAGTCCTCATATGACACAGACAGAAGTTGTTACATAGGCTAGGCTTTGACTACGTACGATGTCTAGCCTACACACTCCAACTACCAATCACGTGGAGGCAACTGTGTTGTCCACATTTCATTGGTCCACGAGGCGTCTTCTTGATCACTTCCGTTCACAGCTGAGGATAAATCTAGGGCCTGTGCCTCAGGGCTAGGCTAGTAGGAAGGGAGAAATTTGAAAAACAAATTAGTTTAGGATTTCTGTGGCAAATGTCACTACTTGACTCAAAGAAAATAGCGGAATGCACAGCCATTCGGTATGGCTGTGGCCACGATAGCTGTCTCATTTTTCATGAGAACATTTAATATGATCCAAACACTCCATGCTTTTGTCCCCATAATAAAATCAGTTTCGACCATTACAAGTAGATAACAGCCTAGATCTATATGATATAATATTTTCCCCAAAGAAATCCATTCTTCCTCTTTATGAATCGTCAGCTTAACTTGATTTCAGTACAGAGTGAAGTAAGGGTTGCTTTTAAAAACTTTCACCAAATTTTAGAGAAAAATATTCTCTCTCTCTCTCTCTCTCTCTCTCTCTCTCTCTCTCTCTCTCTCTCTCTCTCTCTCTCTCTCTCTCTCTCTCTCTCTCTCTCCCTCTCCCTCTCTCTCTCTCTCTCTCTCTCTCTCTCTCTCTCTCTCTCTCTCTCTCTCTCTCTCTCTATCTCTCTCTCTCTCTCTATCTCTCCTTCAATTTTTTCAATCTGTATGGCTTTTTGTGTTATTGTTCAACCGTTTGTCTCTGTCTGTCTGTATGTCTCAGTATGTTTGTTTGCCTTTCTGTCTGTCTGACTCTCTCTCTCTCTCTCTCTCTCTCTCTCTCTCTCTCTCTCTCTCTCTCTCTCTCTCTCTCTCTCTCTCTCTCTCTCTCTCTCTCTCTCTCTCTCTCTCTCTCTCTCTCTCTCTCTCTCTGCCTATGTCTATCTGTCTGTCTGTATGTCTAATGTGTCGTATAAAAAACGGGGACGTTCTGAAGGAAAATATTGACTTTCATACTTTATGAAAATGTTACTGGTGTTGCTTACGGTTGTAGTTTCGCGCATTGGTGATGTGAGGGACTATCTGGAATGTCCACGCATGTACTACTTAAAGCAGGGGTTCTTGGGTTTTTTTACTTTTTAGGCCGCGCCCCTTGACATCATCCGTCAGAACTCCTCCTCGTCCACAGAGAGAGAGAGAGAGATAGTGATAGAGAGACAGAGAAAACAGAGAGACAGACAAACAGACAGTCAGACAGAGATAAAGACAGCGAAAAAGACAAAGAAAGAGAAAAAGACAAAGAGAAAGACAGAGAAAAAAAAAAAGACAGGGGCAGAGGCAGAGAGAGATACAGAGGTACAGAGAGAGTGCGAGACCGACGAAAGAGAAAGAGGAGGAGGTGGTGGAAAGAAGAAGGAAGAGGAGGAGGAAGAAGAAGAAGAAGAAGAAAGCAAGAGACTTATGAAAGGCAAGTCCCCGTACAGGTGCAAGCACCTGCTCAATGCCCGATTATATCCATTATAAGAGTACTCTCCCGGTTTTCACTCCTTTATGTAGTACAGGCGCCGACGTCCGAGAAAGTACCTGACGTCACAAACGCACGAAACTACAATTTGAGAAATGTAAGCAACATATGCAGTGACATTCTCATAAAGTATGAAAGTTCATCTTTTCCTTTAAAACACCCCCCTGCTAAAGGAACACTTAAAAAACTCTTTTTTTTATTAGATCTTGTCTCCCCAACCTCAACGATTTTATTTAAAAGAAGTTTACTAGAAGTACGAATAGAATGTGCTTTCTTTCGTGGACTTCATTCCATGTGCAGAAGTTTACTACATTGTATGTACATTAGGTAAAGTATGTGTTTTTCTTTTCGTGAACTTTATTCCATGTGCAGAAGTTTACTAGTAAATTGTATGAACATTAGGTATAGTAAGTGTTTTCTTTTCGTGGACTTGGTTCCATTTGCAAGAACGTATTTTATCGATAAGACACCGATATCTACCTTGACCTTTTCCAGTCCTAATTGCATCTTGAAAGTTAAGATTCATGATTCAAGTTCAAGATTCAAAATATTGATCGTTCGAAACAGGCAAAAAATTTGTAAGTTACATATACAACATGATTAAATAATGCTAATGAAGAACTTGCAAAGAAGAATTTTCCCACACGAACTTAATGGATGTTGACATAAATCAATTTATATATATCTTTCTCGTTGTCATCAAAGGAATAGGGCGTTTCTATCTACTTGAGAAATGACAGTGGTCGAAAAGGGATGGGAGTTATCTTTTTCTTTCTTTCTTTCTTTATCATTTCCCATTCTACCTTCCGGTGTATGGGTTTTAGATGCCCGAAATGATCTCTCTCCAGACTGCCCTGTCCTGACATTTTCTGTTTCCTTCCGTGAAAGTTAAACTTATTTGCGTTAATGCCTCTTTTTATCTTCTTCCCACTTTCTCCGAGGTCTGCCTTTTGGTCTTTTACCTTGAGTTTTAACACTGTATACTGATTTAGCCATCATATTGTCATTCATTCCGTTTACATGCCCATACCATCTCAGTTGATTTATGCTTAGTTTTTACGCTATCTGCTTTGGTTTGATCTCTTATTGTTGTGTTTCTGATTTTGTCTCTTTTAGTTTTCCCTACTACTCTTCTTAGATATTTCATGTCAGCTGCCTGCACTCTATTGTATTCCCTACTGTCTAAGGTCTAGGTTTCACTGCCATAGAGGTAGAACAATAAACTGTGTTGTATACTGCCACTTTTGGTTTTTGTTGACAATTCTTGTTTACCTACAAATGCCTTTCCTATATGGTTATATATTGCCTTTGCCTTTTGGATTCTCTGGCTGATTTCTTCTCTTATTTTCCCCTCTGAGTTAATCATTGCTCCTAAGTAATAATAGCTTTGAACTTGTTCTTAATTCTCCTGCCTAATCTAAGATTTTGTGATTTAGCTTCCCTAGTTACTAGCATTGTTTTGGTTTTCTTTGCACTTGCTCTCATTCCTTTTTTATTTAATTCAGTATTCATTATGTTGATATTTGACTGGAGGTTCCTTTCTGATTTTCCAAACAGAACTAAATCATCGGCAAATGAAGGCATTGATACATTTACTGGTTTGAGCTTCCACATACCTTCATTCATTTTCTTCATTTTTGAGGATGCCTTTGCGACTGAATCCATAAAGGCAATAAACAAAAAAGGACTTAGTACAACCCTGTCTTACTCCTATATCTACATCAAAATTCTTCAGACACATGCTTCTATTAAATTTTGCTCTACATCATGTTCTTTTAAGAAATGCCATAGTTCGTCCCTCCTCACAGTGTCAAATGCCTTTTCTAAGTTAATAAAACACAGGTGCAAGTCAATGTTTCTCTCAAGGAATTTTTCTATTATTTGTCTAATTGTAAATATGTGATCTTGTACACTTCTTCCTGGTCTAAATCCACCCTGGTGTTCTTTAATCTGATCCTCTACTCTTTTCCTTAGTCTCATTTCCAGAATCCTGGCATACACGTTTCCTGGTACGCTAAGTAGTGACATCCCTCTATAGTTTGAGCATTTCATAGTTGATCCTTTCTTGTGTATTGGTACTACCGTTCCTTGACATTCTCATTCCACCATGCTGTTCTTTTCCTATCTCCTTTAATTTGGTTCCTACCACAGACCTCTTCAGTACAAATGAGGAGCGTTTCTTTATACATTTGCCACTTTTCTTCTATTGTGCTTTTCTTCAGATCCATCTGTCTTTCACTGATAGATCTTTTTATCCTGGATTGGTATATATGTTTTCTTTTGGTTTATTTAGTTCTTCTATTTGGATTTTAGTAGTTTTCTTCTCTTTCCTTTTCTGTTTGTTTTCTTCAGTTAATAATCTCATTTTGGCAATCACTAAGTGATGATTAATAAATATTTCAGCTCCTCTGCTTACTCTAGCATCCATTGTACTGTAAAAGGGAGTTGCTAACTACTATGTAGTCTACGATTTTGCACATCTGTCTTCATTTACTCTTGTATATTTGTGGATATCTTTATGAGGAAAAAAGGTGCCTTTTATGCATTAGGAGGCCTACTCCTGCTCTAACTCTATCTTTGACATCTACTCCTGAGAAAATTAAAGTAGGGTTTGGTCCTAATTTTCTATTCCTTGAACTTTTTTCTTTGTTTCTGTAATAGCCAAAATGTCTACTTTGAATTTTTCCATTTCTTCAGCTAATTCTCACTCCTTTCCATTAATTGCCCTAACATTCCATGTTCCAAAAATCACAGTCCGTGTTCTTTTCCAGAGTCGTCTTCGAAAGTTCAAGCCGGTTATATCATTGTATACATTACTTTGAATCAGATTGTTTTGGATATGCAGGGGATTAGCCCACTTTACCTAGGCAGATGGTGGGGCTGCCACATTGAGGCCCCCTACCAGGCCTTGTTATTTTCTGCCAGGGTTGACTCCCTTAGCCTTTGGTCATTCAAGACCAGCCTGCAAGGCAGCAGGCTGTTATTTTATGTCAGGGTTAACTCCCTTAGCCTTTGTTTTCTGTCAGCCAAGACCTGTCTGCAAGGCAGCAGGAGACTCGTGGAGGGTGGGATCATTTACTCCCCGTACCGATTCACTGCCCGCAGTTATCTTTTTTGATGGACAATATTTTTCATTTGACGATTTGTAATGAAAAGGCAGTCGAAATCGAGGAAAATGTGTTTACAATCTGTTTCCGCTTTCTTGACAATCCTATCGATTCTTTTCTTGCTATTCATTCTCGTATTGTCACCCCCAACAAGCCAGTGAAAAACATATACCATTTTGGTGGATAGATCTGTAAAATAACACCAAGAGCGTGTTGTCAACATGGAAATAATTTAATTTACGCAGAAAATAAAGCCAAGAATTTATCTTCTTACTTACAAAATTAGAAAGACATTTTCAGTTAAGATGATTGTCTATTGTTAATGTTACACCTGGTTACTTATATTTTCCCAGATCTTCTACTTTTTCACCATTAATAAAAAAAAATTAAAAAGAAGTCAAGTGGATCTTTCCTGTTTCGGAAATCAATTAAAATTCATTTTGTCTATTTGACATTTAATACTAAACTGTTCTTCAGACCACTTAGCAAATCGACATGCGTACCGATATTCGTGTTCGTTAGATTAATGCCTGCAAAACTCTCCCGTCATACATGTTATTTGTCCTCCAAATGTTCGTTTTACATGCCTGTTTGGCGATCGTTTATTCTTGCTCATTCAAATGATTTATGAATGAAAACAGGAAAGACGAAAATATTCATAGATAAGTCTTGCGCCTCTTTTCATTCCTCTCTCTTTCTTTCCTTTCATTTTCTACTTTTTTTCTATATATTTGAACATTCCATTCTCTGGTCTTCGTTTTTGTACTTCCCTTTCGTATTCTCCATTTCCTTTTCTGCTCATTCTTATTATCACTAATATCACCACCCTTTTCTTTCTTTCTTCCTCCTTTCTATTTTTCTTCTGACATCGCACTGTATGATGCCCAAATAAGGGTTTAGATCTAAATATTTCTCGTTTGTTGTCTGACGAAGGTTTAAACCCGAAACGCCACGTGTTTGTTTTGTCTTTATTGGTGGATTTATCATTCATTGTCCTTTTCACCTTTGACTTCACTCCACTGTGGCTCCTTTGTATTAGTTATGGCGTAATATTTCTACTTTGAGATCAACATGCAAATGAGATGGGCTCGATACGTTTGTAGATCTATGTTGAAAATCTTTGATCGACTAGAACAAAAATCAAAGTCACTAAAGTGTTTTTTTCACACTTTTGACAGAACGCCTTGGTAATATCACAACTCTTCAGTGTGAAGTGAACACTGAACAGCATCAAAGTCTGTGAACTTGTGGAGCATGAACAGAAAATAATAGTTGTTTTTCGAAATAAAAGAGTTTGTTTTCATTTGTCATTGTTTCACTTCCGCTTGAAAGTGGCTGACAACAACAAAGCTAATCAACCCACTCACGGCACACATTTTACCTGTTTACTTTGTTAAATACTAATAATAGGGTATGTACTTCATCTTAATCAAATTGAATACTTTGTTACGTTTAATTTTTTGTACATGCATCAATATTTGATAGTTGCAACCAATAGGTCTAGAATTCTAGATCTAGAGATCAGAGCCAGAGACCTAAGGACTGACTTCAGTTCAGATCAGTCATCAGTGTAGCATATTATGATAATATCATACACAGGAAGCATTTCTTTAGTTGGGCACACACAAGGGACATAAGTGACAACAAATTTAGGGTTTAAAGAAGAGAGGAGTTGCTTTTAGCGTTTCTTTCATGACTTGTGTCGGTCATTTCCGCCAGTCTGACTGGGTGTGAGACTTGGGGTAAAGATATACTTAGCCTGGTTTGAAGACAATAAATGAAGGATGAAAACCGAGCAGGCCTTAATTACAAATGAAATAGAGACTTGACTGACAGACAAGTTATCTAAGTCCAGCTTGCAGGCACCTTTCGAGGACAGCCGGATTGAAGTGTCTCATGCTGCATTCTATCCTTCAAGATGAACGAGACTGGCATTCACACATGGTGTCGCTGGCTGATGATGATGTCACCGGGCTTAGCGGGATCATTTTCACTGCCAATATCTTTTTAACGGTGAATCAGACGAAAAATCTGATTTCTACTCTGAAACGAGCAACCATATTTCTAGGCAAGATCAGAGCAGAATTCATATTTTTCAATAATAAAATAATAGTAATTTCATATTTATAAATTATGATGAAGGCAACAAATAGCGGGCGCAGTATATTCATCTGGGCAGTGGACAGGTAAACACCTGTACGGGGAGTAGATAATCCCGCTCTCCATGAGTCTCCTGCTGCCTTGCAGGTCGGTCTTGGCGGACCAAAGGCTAAGGGAGTTAACCCTGACAGAAAACAACTTGCTGCCTTGCAGGTCGGTCTTGGTTGACCAAAGGCTAAGGGAGTTAACCCTGACATAAACCTGCTGACCTTCAAGGCTGGTCTTGAATGACTAAAGGCTAAGCGAGTTAACCCTAACAGAAAATAACAAGGCCTGGTAGGGGGCCTCAATGTGGCAGCCCCACCATCTACCCAAGGTAAGGTGGGCTAATCCCCTGCTTATCCAAAACCTAACTGATGCAGAGAAATGAATATAATATACCCGGCTTAACCTTTCAACGATGAAAATGGGAACGAACACGAACTGTGAATTTTGGAACAGGGAATGTTAGGGCAATAAATAGAAAAGAGTTAGAATTAGTTGAAGAAGTGGACAAATTCAAAGTAGACATTTTGGCTATTACAGAAACAAAGAAAAAAGGACAAGGAATAGAAAATGTAGGACCAAATGATATTTTAATCTTCTCAGGAGTAGATGTCAAACATAGAGCTGGAGCAGGAGTAGGTCTCCTAGTACATGAAAAGGCATGAAAAGCTACTAGAAAACTGGAAATTTATAAGCCCATGGCTATTAGTGGTAAATATTAAACCAAAAGGAAGAGAAATTAAATTATCAATAGTTTATGGACCAAACGAAGATGCCACTAAAGAAGAAAAAGATACCTTTGAAAACGATTTACAAATAACTGCAGAGAATCTTCAACACAAACAGGAACTAATGGTTTTAGGAGATTTAAACGCTAGAGAAGGCAACAATATAGAAACATCAGGAGGAGTAATGGGTAAAGAAGGAGAGACAACAACTTCTCCAAATGGAGAGAGACTAATAGATTTTTGCCTAAAGAATAATATGAAAATAGCAAACACATTTTTTCCTCATAAAGATATCCACAAATATACAAGACTAAATGAAGACAGGTATGAAAAGTCAATGATAGATTACATAATAGTTAGCAGTTCTCTTTTTTACAGTACATTGGATGCAAGAGTAAATAGAGGAGCAAAAAAGGAAAGAGAAGAAAGCTACTAAAATCCAAATAGAGGAATTAAATAAACCAATAGTAAAAGAGATGTACCAATCTAGGATAAAAGAATTTATCAGTGAAAGACAGGTGCATCTGAATGATAGTACAATAGAAGAAAAGTGGCAAATGTATAAAGAAGCACTCCTCAGTTGTACTGAAGAGGTTAGCGGTAGGCAACAAATTAAAGGAGATAGGAAAAGAACAGCATGGTGGAATGAGAATTTCAAATTTAAGATCAAAGAAAAGCAGGATGATTGGAAGAAATACTTGCAAACAAAGAGACCAGAAGATAGGATAGATTACATGAATAAAAGAACTATTGCCATAGAGGAAGTTAGGAAAGCAAATCAGGAACAATGGGAAGAGTTTGGACAGAGACTTCAAGAAAGCTATCAAGGAAATCAAAAGCTGTTCTGGGGGGGGGGGGCGATGAAGAGCACGAGAAAGACCAAAGCATGCCCAATATGACAAATTAAGAATGCCATAGGAGAAAGAATGAAAGAAGACAGCAAAGTCATGGAAACATAGAGAAAGCATTTTCACCAATTACATAATCCCTCCAGAACGTATGAAACAAGGAGTAAAGATCAATTAGTTAGAGTAACAAGTAATCCAGAGGAGAGAGCTGGAAATGTAGATATATCAATGGAAGAAATCCAAACAGCTATAAGAAAAGGGAAATTAGGAAAAGCCCCAGGAGCAAATCAAGTTTATCCAGAAATGGTTAAAAACCAAGGGGAGAGAGGCAGACAAACTACTACATGCAATATGCCAATAAGTCCAAACAGGTGCCAGGTGATTGGAAAAAGGGAAGGGGTAGTACCAATACATAAGAAAGGATCAACTATGGACTGTTCAAACTATAGAGGGATATCACTACTTAGCGTTTCAGGCAAAGAATATGCCAGGATACTGGAAATGAGACTAAGGAAAAGAGTAGAGGATCAGATTGAAGAGCATCAGAGTGGTTTAGACCAGGAAGAACTGTACAAGACCACATATTTACAATTAGACAAATAATAGAAAAATTCCTTGAGAGAAACATTGACTTGAACCTGTGTTTTATTGACTTAGAAAAGGCATTTGACTCTGTGAGGAGGGACGAACTATGGCATTCCTTAAAAGAACACAATGTAGAGCAAAATTTAATAGAAGCCATTAAAAGTTTTTACAATAAACCAACATGTGCAGTGAGTAGCTGGAAAGTTATCTGCAGAATTTGATGTAGATATAGGAGTAAGACAGGGTTGTACCCTAAGTCCTCTTTTGTTTATTAAATCACATCTATGGCTTCCGTCGCAAAGGCATCCTCAAAAATGAAGAAAATGAATGTAGGTATGTGAAAGTTCAAACCAGTAAATGTATCAATGCTGTCATTTGCCGATGATTTAGTTCTGTTTGGAAAATCAGAAAGTGACCTTCGATTAGAATATCAACATTATAAACAATGAACTAAATAAAAGAGGAATGAGAATAAATGCAAAGAAAACCAAAACAATGCTAGTAACTAGGAAGCTAAAACACAAAATCTTAAATTGACCAGAGAATCCAAAAGGCAAGTGCAATATATAACCATCTAGGAAAAGCATGTGTAGGTAAGCAAGAACTGTCAACAAAAACCAAAATGGCAGTATACAATACAGTTTATTGTCCTACTCTCCCCTATGGCAGTGAAACCTGGACCTTAGACAGTAGAGAATACAGTAGAGTACAGGCATCTGAAATGAAATATATAAGAAGAGTAGTAGGGCATACTAAAAGAGACAAAATCAGAAACACAACAATAAGAGATCAAACCAAAGCAGGTGGCATAAAAACTAAGATAGAAACAAATCAATTGAAATGGTTTGGGAATGTAAACAGAATGAATGACAATAGAATAGCTAAATCAGTATACAATGCTAAAGCCCAAGGTAAAAGACCAAAAGGCAGACCTCAGAGAAAGTGGGGAAGAAGATATAATAGAGGCATTGAAGCATAGAAATATAACTTTTTTTGGAAGGAAACAGGAAATGCCAGGACAGGGCATCCTGGAGAAAGATCATCTGGGGTATCTGAACCCATACACTGAAAGGTAGAATGGGAAGTGATAAAGAAAGAAAGAAAGTATATTCAAAGTTTTGTATCTTTCAACTGTATTCATTTTGAAGACAACAGTCGGACGGGCTTAGTATATCTTTAGCCTAAGACAACAGACATCTTAGAACAGGAGCAGTTCAAATTTAGTCGCTGATTAAGGTCAGTGTGACATATCAGCCATTGATTTCAAAGTTTCTCACTTTCATTTGCTTATATTTGGCCATAATTCTAATCTTGAAACTTAGTAGAGTTAGATCTATCTTATTTGCAATCATTTGCATTAGGCCAGCGCTATTCGTTGTGATGACAGATAGACTTTGCCACTATCCGTCATTAATTTTAATGATGAACGGAGCTCGTCCCTCATTCGGTTCGCCATTAAGGATGGATGGACTTTGTGCCACTATTCGTCATCAACGATGAATGATGGATCTTCCCCTCTCTCTCGCTCTCGCTCTCTTTTTTATTCTCTCTCCCTCACTCTATCTGTCTACCTCTATCTCTCTCTCGATCTTGAGACGCAATTGTGGGGCTCTGGCGAATCTATTGAATTTTTATTATAATAGACTGCATAGGATGGGGAAAGAAAATTCACTTCACTGCAATCGACATGACGGATGTATTGAAGTTATTACAACCGTCTAATTTTCATAGAGGTTTAATGACAGAGGTACCGATTTCCCCTCCCATGTTTTGATAGTTCTATATATGCACATGCATCATTAGAGTAATAATATACCAGCTCTACAGAGATTACAAATATTTCTTCCTATTTTGAATGAACTTTTATGAGTTTTGTAAAGGCGATAGATAAAATGAATGTGATGTAAAGTATAATTCAGTGTAGCCTTGATAATGCATTTCTTCATCCATCTCATTCATTCATTATTCATTCTGTATCATTGGTGACTTTTTTCTGCAGTATGAACAGCTGTGAAACATGTAAGCATCTTCACACGATACATCATCCCTTATTGAAGCTGCAATCATCAACAACCAACCTGTTGTTCTGGAGAAATTGTTACTGAAAGTATGTCATGGAAAGTGTATTAATCCAAAGATTATATATATATATATGTGTTTCCTTAGAAGTGTATAGTCTCCCCAAACTCTGGCATCAAACTCATCTCTGATTGGTTTATGATCCCACAACCCCAAAATTTGTATACGATCTTTCAACCCCGAAAATTGGTTTATGATCTACAACCCCAAAAAGATGATCGTCAGAAGACAGTGTGTATCAATTTTGTACTGTTTTAAGAGTATAAGTATAATGCTTTCGTACTTGGTTTTGCCTTAGAGTTGATTTATATTTTTGGCGGCGAGAATGTAAGCGTGAACAACACAGTCATCATGAGCAAGAGTCTGATTCCATTAGAGCCAGTTTTGTAGTCCTCGATTTTGCAGTTTAAAGATTGGACTAAATAAGTTGAAACAACAAAATGACCAAAATATTTTTTGCTTCTTTATTTTTCCAAATGAATTAAAAAATATAGAAGGGAAAGGATGTTCAAATTGGAAAAATATTCTCTTACTACTTAACGTAACACAATCTATGAAAGTATTGAAAGTGAGCAACATAGAGTATACACATTAAAACCGCTGAGAGAACACAAACACACGAAGACGCCAAATTAGATAATAAAAAAGACGAGTAACATTTATGAGGTCCACCATTCAAAATATTCATTGAAAAAGAAACTGGGGGGAAAAGTGTGGAAGACGGATGCACTGCCTCACCCGGATGAACATCATGATTGCGTCCTGATGCCTGAAAGGAAAGTGAAACTTAATAAAAAACACATCCAACGCCACTTAAACATTCTCTGTGGTGTCACTGGCTGAGTGATTAGGCTGCTGGACTTTGGACCATGGGTACCGGGTTTAAATTCTAGAAAAGCTTGGTACGATGTTGTGTTCCTTCGGAAAGACACCTAACACACATTTTCCCCACTCGACCCAGGTGAAAATGGGTACAAGCACTAGCTTGGGACTAAATACCTGCGTCAGACTAACGTCCTGTTCCACTTCATGCTATGGAAACTAGGATAAGCTCCAGTTCTATAGGTGTAACAGCCTTGCAGGGATGTTACTTACTTTACTAAAGATTCTCCACGAGGAAAAAGATAGAGAAAGATTTATAGACATGTAAATATCAATTGTTAACACATATAGGTTTCTTTTCGTTCTTTTTAAAATATATTTTTACATTAAAGTGCATACTAAAAGCAACTACTCTTTCTTTCAACTGAAACTGTGCAATACACAATCTCTATATATTTATTTTTCAACTTAAACACTGCAATACACTATCTCTATATATTTACCTTTCAACTGAAACAGTGCAATACACAATCTCTATATATTTACTTTTCAACTAAAACAGTGCAATACACAAGCTCTGTATATTTACCTTTCAACTGAAACCATGCAATACACAATCTCTATATATTTATCTTTCAACTAAAACAGTGCAATACACAATCTCTATATATTTATCTTTCAACTGAAACAGTGCAATACACTATCTCTATATATTTATCTTTCAACTGAAACACTGCAATACACTATCTCTATATATTTATCTTTCAACTGAAACAGTGCAATACACTATCTCTATATATTTACCTTTCAACTGAAACAGTGCAATACACTATCTCTATATATTTACCTTTCAGGCTGATGTTAACATGTGTCTGAACAACAGGAATGATTCAGCTGTTCTTGGCCGTAAAGTTAAGTCACAGGGCTATTGTTAAAACCCTTCTGTCATCTCCAAAGTGCAATCTTGCTCACCTTAATATCAACTACTACAGTCCATTAGACCTGGCTCTTGTAAGTAAATCTCAATACAGTCATGTTTCCATAGTCCAGACTTCGATAATCCGAATGTCTCAATAATCCCAACAGATGAGCTGGGGACATGTTTTTGTCTTCTTTATTTGTTTTGTACCCGATAATCCGGAAATTCGGTATTTCGGATGCGAACACCTAATATTGGAAGAAGTTACAACAATATAGAGACTTTATGCTTCGATAAACCAAACACTCAGCTGTTCCAGATAGTCTGACCAGTCTGTTAACACTGACAGCGCATAAAAACCACCTGACTCGTCTTTTTTAACACCCCTCCAGCCAAACTCTTGGCAATTCTCTCTGCCTTTGTCTGTCTCTAAGGCGCAAGTCAAACAGAGAGAAATAAAGTGATAGAGAGAGAGAAAAAGGAAAGAGTTTTGGCCAGTGATAAACAGCATCGATGTGCTGTGCGCCCCATAAAATGCTACTAGGCCTTCATTACTGTGAGTTCTCTTACGTTAATTCACAATGTGTTACTTTGACCAGCGATGTGATAATCTGGATGTCTTGATAATCTGACTAATTGCTCGGAATGGAGGTGTGTGGACTATTGAGATGTGACTGTATTACTATTGTTGTAATTCTTGCCTCAGACTTAGATGTTTATACATGGTTTTTGGTTTTTCAAATGTATGTATGTATGCATATATATGTATGTATGTAAGTGTGTGTGATGTACAGTCCAACCCTCTTATATCGACATCACTGGGACCATCAAATTTTGTTGACATAAGAGGTTGTCGATGTATCAGAGCAACCAATAAAATAAAGGGACACCACCAAAAAAAAAGCCATAATACGTCAATCGAAGGTAATGTGTGGCCCTAAAAAGGGCTGTTTTCAAAGAGAGTGAGAGCATTGTTGGCTTCTATTTTGCTGGTGTGAAGAAGTCATTGATGGTCGTCTATATCTGTATGTAGGCAATCATTTCACACACCTTGTCTTCTGCCTGTGCAATCACGCCAAACAGTGCAACACTTTTGGAGTGCTGCTTTACAAAGTGCTTCAGTCTCACTAGCTAATCACTAGTCGACGGACATTTGTATTGTCTGTAGACTGATTGTTGCCTGCACCGACAAAATCGAGGAGTCGATATAAGGGGTTTGAGTCAAATACGTGTTGAAGTATAAATGTTTTTTTACTAATAACATGTAAGGAAAAAAGGGACTTTGACATGACATCGATAAATGCAGGATGTCGATATATGCGATGTCGATATATGTGGATTGGACTGTTGTTTGTATGTATATGTATGTATGTATGCATGTGTGTGATGTATATATGTATGTATGTATGAGCGTGTGTATCTATATATGTATGTAGGCATGTAAGCAGGTTTCAGAAGTGGGAGAAGTACAACAAAACAGATATTCATACTCAGATTTCTGTACGAAAAAGTACAGCCGAGATCAACAAGAAATCTTCCGAGTATTTATCAATTTCAAAAAGGCTTTCAACTGAGCGTGGCATGAAGCACTATGGGCCACTAGGAAACACTACAGCACAGGCCAGAAACACTATGGGCCACCATGGAAACACTACAACACAGGCCAGAAACACTATGGGCCACCATGAAACACTACAGCACAGGCCAGGAACACTATGGGCCACCATGAAACACTACAGCACAGGCCAGAAACACTATGGGCCACCATGAATGTGATAAACAAAAGAAGACTTAGGATACAACTCTGTCTTACCCCTATATCTACATCAAATTCTGCAGATATGTTTCCAGCTACTCACTGCACATGTTGGTTTATTGTAAAAACTTTTAATGGCTTCAATTAAATTTTGCACTACATTGTGTTCTTTTAAGGAATGCCATAGTTCGTCCTTCCTCACAGTGTCAAATGCCTTTTCTAGATCTATAAAACATGGGTGCAAGTCAATGTTTCTCTCCAAGGAATGTTTCTATTATTTGTCTAATTGCAAAATGTGGTCTTGTACACTTCTTCCTGGTATAAATTCACTCTGGTGTTCTTCAATCTGATCCTCTACTGTTTTCTTTAGTCTCATTTCCAGTATCCTGGTATACACTTTTTCTGGTACGCTAAGTAGTGATATTCCTCTATAGTTTGAACATTCCATAGTTGATCCTTTCTTATGTATTTGTACTACCATTCCATTTTCTAGTCGTCTGGCACCTTTTGGACTTCTATGCTTGTTGGCATATTGCATGTAGTAGTTTGTCTGCCTCTCACCCTTGATTTTTAATCATTTCTGGATAAACTTGATCTGCTCTGGGGCTTTTCCTAGTTTCACTTTTCTTATAACTGTTTGGATTTCTTCCATTGATATATCTACATCTTCAGCTGTCTCCTCTGGATTACTCTTACTAATTGATATTTACTCCTTGTTTCATATGTTCTGGAGGGATTATGTAATTGGTGAAAATACTTTCTCCACGTTTCCATAATTTGGCTGTCTTCTTTCATTATTTCTCCTTTGGCATTCTTAATTTGTCGTATTGGGCATGCTTTGGTCTTTCTCATGCTCTTCATTGTCCCCCAGAACAGCTTTTGATTTCCTTGATAGTTTTCTTGAAGTCTTTGTCCAAACTCTTCCCATTATTCCTGTTTTGCTTTCCTCACTTCGTCTTTGGCGATAGTTCTTTTATTGACGTAATCTATCCTATCCTCTGGTCTCTTTGTTTGCAAGTATTTCTTCCAGGCATCCTTCTTTTCTTTGATCTTAGTTTTGACATTCTTATTCGATCATACTGTTCTTTTCTCATCTGCTTTAATTTGTTTCCTACAGACCTCTTCAGTACAACTGAGGAGTGTTTCTTGATACAATTGCCACTTTTCTTCTATTGTGCTATCATCCATCTGCCTTTCACTGATAAATCTTTTTATCCTACATTGGTACTTGGTACATCTGTTTTACTATTGGTTTATTTAGTTCTTCTATTTGGATTTTAGTTTCTTTCTTATCTTTCCTTTTCTGTTTGTTTTCTTCAGTCAGTAATCTCATTTTGGCAATCACTAGGTGATGATCACTAAATATTTATGTTCCTCTATTTACTCTTGCATCCAATGTACTGTAAAAAAGGGAGCTGCTAACTATTATATAGTTTGTCGTTGACTTTTCACACCTGTCTTCATTTACTTTTGTATATTTGGGGATATCTTTATGAGGAAAAAAGGTGTTTGCTATTTTCGTGTTATTATTTCTTCAGGCAAAAATCTATTAGTCTCTCTCCATTTGGAGCAGTTGTTGTCTCTCCTTCTTTACCTATTACTCCTCCTGATGTTTTTATAGCGTTGCCTACTCTAGCGTTTAAATCTCCTCAAACTATTAGTTCCTGTTTGTGTTTAAGGTTCTCTGCAGCTATTTGTAAATCGTTTACGAAGATATCTTTTTCTTGTTTAGTGGCATCTTCGTTTGGTCCCTAGGCTATTAATAATTTAATTTCTCTTCCTTTTGGTTTAATATTTACCTCTAATAGCCATGGGCTTATAAATTTCCAGCTTTCCAGTTGCTTTTCATGCCTTTTTATGCACTAGGAGACCTACTCCTGCTCTAGCTCTATCTTTGACATCTACTCCTGAGAAGATTAGAATTTGTTTTGGTCCTACATTTTTTATTCCTTGTCCTTTTTTCTTTGTTTCTGTAATATCCAAAATGTCTACTTTAAATTTTTCCATTTCTTCAACTAATTCTAACTCTTTTCCATTTATTGCCCTCACATTCCATGTTCCAAAAATCACAGTCCGTGTTCGTTTCCATTTTCGTCGTTGAAAGGTCAAGCCAGTTATTTTATATTTATTTCTCTGCATCAGTTAGATTTCGGATAAGCAGGCGATTAGCCCACTGTACCCTAGGTAGATGGTGGGGCTGCCATCCTGGGCCCCCTACCAGGCCTTATTATTTTTTCTGTTAGGATTAACTCCCTTAGCCTTTGGTCATTCAACACCAGCCTGCAAGGCAGCAGGTTGTTATTTTCAGTCAGGGTTAACTCCCTTAGCCATTGGTCAGTCAAGATCGGCCTGCAAGGCAGCAGGTTGTTTTCTTTCAGGGTTAACTCCCTTAGCCTTTAGATCCGCCAAAACCGACATATATGGCAGCAGGAGACTTGTGGAGGGCGGGATCGTCTACTCCCGTACAGGTGCTTACCTGTCCACT
Organism: Doris montereyensis; assembly: GCA_037039925.1. Taxonomy (NCBI): domain Eukaryota; kingdom Metazoa; phylum Mollusca; class Gastropoda; order Nudibranchia; family Dorididae; genus Doris; species Doris montereyensis. Next base: position 89,866 of record JAXRKP010000046.1, read on the forward strand.
GCCCGGATACAGACAATACAACAACTATATTCCAAAACCATTTACAACTACTGTCCTTGCACAAGGGAAAGTGGAAGGATGGTTCCACACCTCTGCCGGATGTCCGCTAAGGTTGCCTTTTTGCCGCCAACCCTGTTCAATACCTACCTTGAATGATTATTGACCGGCCGACTTGAAGATCATTATTGGAACAATCAGCATTAGAAGGCGAATGATTGCGAATCTTGATGGTCTAGCAGGCAGTGAGGAAGAACTGACCAGTCTTGTAAAGAAATTGGACAAAACGTTGACAAAATACAGCATGAACGTCCAAATCGAAAAGCAAAACTGATGAGGAATGGTGGCTAAGACATCAAGAAAACAGCTTGAAAGAGTGGAAGAATTCAAGGTTGAGACCCTTAAATTCAGTAGTCCTATCCCATCCTCTTATGTGCTTGTCAATTATGTACCCTAATAGCAGATCTGCAAACGAAAATACAAACAATTAAACCGCGATGCTGCAGAAAACATCTGGGCATCTCCCTATGGGTCACATCAGCAACAGAGAAGTAAGGAGAAGAGTGCGACAACAGCAATACACCAAACACTATACAGATCTGATGATGGCTGTGAAAGAGAAGGAAGTTGACTAAGGTACAACCACACAGCAATACACCAGACACTATACAGATCTGATGATGGCTGTGAAGAGAAGGAAATTGACTAGGTACAACCACACAGCAATACACCAGACACTATACAGATCTGATGACGGCTGTGAAGAGAAGGAAGTTGACTAAGGTACAACCACACAGCAATACACCAGACACTATACAGATCTGATGATGGCTGTGAAGAGAAGGAAGTTGACTGTGAAAGAAGAAAGTTGACTAGGTACAACCACACAGCAATACACCAGACACTATACAGATCTGATGACGGCTGTGAAGAGAAGGAAGTTGACTAGGTACAACCACACAGCAATACACCAGACACTATACAGATCTGATGATGGCTGTGAAAGAAGGAAGTTGACTAGGTACAACCACACAGCAATACACCAGACACTATACAGATCTGATGACGGCTGTGAAGAGAAGGAAGTTGACTAAGGTACAACCACACAGCAATACACCAGACACCATACAGATCTGATGATGGCTGTGAAAGAGAAGGAAGTTGACTAGGTACAACCACACAGCAATACTGTGAAGAGAAGAAGTTACACCAGACACTATACAGATCTGATGACGGCTGTGAAGAGAAGGAAGTTGACTAAGGTACAACCACACAGCAATACACCAGACACTATACAGATCTGATGATGGCTGTGAAAGAAGGAAGTTGACTAGGTACAACCACACAGCAATACACCAGACACTATACAGATCTGATGACGGCTGTGAAGAGAAGGAAGTTGACTAAGGTACAACCACACAGCAATACACCAGACACTATACAGATCTGATGATGGCTGTGAAGAAGAAGTTGACTAGGTACAACCACACAGCAATACACCAGTTGATGACGGCTAGGTACAACCACACAGCAATACACCAGACACTATACAGATCTGATGATGGCTGTGAAGAGAAGGAAGTTGACTAGGTGTGATCACACTACAAAATCAAATGGCCTTTTCAGGTTCATCTTTCAGGTTCATCTTGCAAGACAGAAGAATAAGGCGAAAAGGAAGAGGGACAGTGACATTGGAAGACAACGCCTTGGAGTGGATAGGAAAGACCTTCTCCCAGACTCAAATCCCGTTTCATGACTAAGAAAGGTGAAACTGAAACAAAGTGGTGCAATAGTTCATAATGCAGCACCCCCATGACACTGAAAGGTTGCAGGATACATCACATCTCATGCATATAGGTTAAGAGTTTATATTCAAAATGAGACTTGCACCAATTTTACACATTTTAGATATTTATATCAAATCATAGTTTACAGTCTGTCTGATTCTATCTATCTGTTTGTCTGTCTGTCTTTTGCCTATCCATTGATGTACTTATTTTCCATTTATATTCTTAATGTTTCAGTATGTAGCATTTGCCTGTCATCCATCCATACATTCATCCATCCATTCATCTGTCTATCCATTCATCCATCCATCCATTCATCCATCCATTCATCCATCCATTCATCCCTCCATCCATCCAGTTATAAAAGTCAAGTGTAAGCTCGTTGTTACAACAAAAAATCAAAAGAGGTCTCTCTAAAGATTTTCATGAAAAAATGTAAATTGTAAAAATGTTGTGCATTTATTTTCATTTTACACAAATCGTTATATAAAGAATTAAATAAGCATTTTATTTCAGTAAAAGTTTGCAGGAAAAAGATGTCTTGGTAGAAAAACAAAGTGATGCCATTTTTAAAAATTGTTCTATTTTGTCAGGTCATGGTTTATGATAATCAAAAAGAGCCTCGTCAGACTGCGTGCTGGGAAATTTTAGAATTGCTTCTGGAAGCTGGTGCTGAGCCAGCGTGTTCATACGCTATGCTCTACGTCATTCGCCATGCCCTGAAACTGAATGATGACCAGTTTATTTTCCGTCTCACTTGCACATTGACTGATTGCTCCACTTCGCTTGATCTTCACACCTTGTTTCTGTGGAAGCTGCATCGCAACCAGCCATTGTATTCAGGGGAAAACAGTGATGTGTTTTTCGAGCGCTCGGCAGACTTTACTGTCAAGCTTATCAAATCACGCAGCAGCAAAGATTCTCTCCAGCACATTATTGACTGCTTCAGCTATTACAGATTCTCATTGGGACTCTAGGACAAAGAAAGAAGAAACACTTGTAAAGCTCGTGGTCTATGTTACCATATTTGGCTGGAGGTGGAACCACAATAACGACTTGTCATACCTGGCGAGTTTCAGTCCGACACTTGCTCAATGGTGTTACCAGATGCCCCGCAAAGTTCATTCACTCACCCATCTGTGTCGTCTCTCGCTTGTCTCTAGTCCAACTTTAAAACAACATTTTCTCAGGGAAGTATTCTAGTCTGCTGCATAGCTACTTAAATTTTTCTGACATCGAATCACTTCTACCCCTAGGTGTAAATCATAACTTTGAGTCTATTCAACTATAAGATCATTTTTTGTCTGTTCTAATTAAACTGAAAAGGATGTTTCTCACTGAATACATCAGAGTGAGACGAAACTGATGTTGGAACTTGCTTAATTTTTCAAGAGCCTTTTTTTTTCACAGAGAAATATTTATCAGAAAAAGGGTGGAAGGGTGTGGTTGCACAGCCCAGATTGGTTCCGTAGCTTTATGTTTAAACTTTGTGTGCAGCAGCTGTCATATCGACAGTGAAGTCGCAAACCGTGTAAGTCTAAGATTAGTAACACCTTTTTTTTTCGCTTTTTTAATATAGGAAGCCTCTGTGCTTTGTGTAGTTGGGATTCCGTGGCACAGAACCAACAGAAATCCATATAATAACCATATGATCAATCCATGTATCCCTATTGGACCTAGTTCTTGACACTTACGAACCGTGTATGTCTGTGAAAATAGATTAAAAAGTACATCATCATTTTCTTTGATTTTCTCAAAACATCTATAGTTGAACTTATACGATTTGCGACTTTCACCGTCGATATTGTCTATTTTCCGTACAAACATTTTTTACACTTAAATCCATTAACAAAGTTTTATCACTTTTGTCAACATATTCTTGACGGTGCTAATGTATTTCTATCAGTAATATTTGTATTGATGAAAAATAAGGCAAACTAAAAACATTATGAGTAAATGATTGAGTCAAATGCCTTTCTGAAATTATGACTTCAGTCAAGTTTTCTCCCAGTCAGTCAGTGAAACATTTGCTTTACTTCAATCAAGTTTTCTCAGTCAGTCAGTGAAACATTTGCTTTACTTCAGTCAAGTTTTTTCTCCCAGTCAGTCAGTGAAACATTTGCTGCTTTAAAAGTAAAATACTCATTTACACTTGTAATAATCTCAGTCTTACATTCTTTATTCTTTCAAGGATTTTTAAAATCTGAATTTTGTTATTTAGTCTTTATCAGTTATTTTAAATCTTCACAACAGTTCTCTTAATCATATTGATAACTTGTTGGTGTGTGTATATAATATGTGTTGTGTTACATGTGTGTTTATATGTGTTTCACTGTCTTGTTCTTGGAAGCAAAGATACTAAGGTGTGGTGGTCTGAAGTGGTACAGCAACTGTTACTGTTTAATGACAGAATTAACTTTAATTTTAACACACACATTTTGTTTGTGTGTACAAGGACTTGCTGCTATGAAAGTTATTGTGTATGTACGTTTATTTACTGCTGCTTATTTTTCAAAATATTCATAACATATTGTAGCTGATCAGCGGCCGGTTGGCATGTGTTTCTGGTAGGTCCTATTTCTTTCACTTGTCTTTCATCTTGCTGTTTCTTATTCATTCACCCTGAGATCACTGCAATGGTGTAAACATTCAGTGAAACAAAGTAGCTGATCACATAAAACAATGGTCAGGATTGGCAAGAGTTTGATAGAAGTGTTGCTAGGTTCCTGGCCTTCAAGGACTTGCATGTTGGGTTGTTGAGTTGTTACATGTTTGACAATTCATTCTACTCATCGTTTTGGTGGTCACAGGAATGATGGCTCCAAGGAAAATATGTAACAGCTTTGACAGTCAGATTTTCTCCTTTTGTAATATGTTGAGTAAGAAATTCACTTTTCAAAGCTTTTGAAAAGTAATGTCTTAAAGTCAATGTGTAGCTATTGCTGGACGGCAGTGTGTTATTAACCTTAGAGGCAAATTAAATTTATCTCTGACTCTTTTCCACCCTTTACCACGATAATTAAATCAAGACTCTTACCTTTAAGTCTGCATGCAAGTAAATTTTTTGTGTTGGAAAATGTTTGTATTTTTTCTCAACACCTTTGCCTGATAAATTTTTATATCATTTAAAGGTTGATTGATGTACTCATGTACAAATAATTTCATGAAGATAGAAGAAAGAAAAAAATTTCAACACAGTTTTAGATTAGATTGCTTTTCTTAAATTCTCTTTTATGCAAATGTTTTATTATTGATTTGTTAAATTGTTTTCATCTGAGCCATATTCTTTCCCATGTGTTTTTACATGAAGGGCATATAATATGTCAATTTCTTTTTTTTGGCTTTTTGTTGACATTTTGAGTGGGGTGCTGGTAGGCCTTACTTCTGTTTTCTTTCTCTTTTACATTTGTCTTTCCATTTACTACTGTTCCATCTTAAGTCACCTTGAGATCACTACATTACATGAACAGGGTAAATTTAATAAAAATAAACAAGAAACAATTCATCTTGTTATCATATTTAGGATTTGTGACTTGTAACCTTTTACTTCATGATTCTATTTATTGTTATTTTATCACGATGTAAATATTTTGTGTAAGTATCCATCAGACGGGTATTCAGTACGTACAGTGAGTGCCTTGCTGTAGGCAGAAAGGAATATTGTCAAGATGTTAACAGGATGCGTTAAGTATATGTGCGTCTTCCTAAAGATCTGAGAAAAACGTTGAGTGAAATGTGATTAATGGGATCCTTATTTAGGTGATCTTCTTTGTGCCCATGACTTGCACATAAGACAGGGGTTCTTAAACTGGGTTCAATTGACCCCAGGGGTTTGGTGAGTCGGTTTCAGGGGTTCAACGGAGGTCAAGACATACATTGTGTGTGTGTGTGTGTGTTATTTCCCAATTACGAAGGGTCCGATGAACACGCAAATATGACACTCTTAAGGTTAAGTACCTTTAAGAAGGTTAAGAACCACTGACATAAGACCTCTGTCAGAGATCCCTCACTGACATAAGATCTCTGTCAGAGATCCCTCACTGACATAAAACCTCTGTCAGAGATCTGACCATCTGTCAGAGATCCCTCACTGACATAAAACCTCTGTCAGAGATCCCTCACTGACATAAAACCTCTGTCAGAGATCCCTCACTGACATAATACATCTGTCAGAGATCCCTCACTGACATAAAACCTCTGTCAGAGATCCCTCACTGACATAAAACCTCTGTCAGAGATCCCTCACTGACATAAAACCTCTGTCAGAGATCCCTCACTGACATAAGACATCTGTCAGAGATCCCTCACTGACATAAAACCTCTGTCAGAGATCCCTCACTGACATAAGACATCTGTCAGAGATCCCTCACTGACATAAAACCTCTGTCAGAGATCCCTCACTGACATAATACATCTGTCAGAGATCCCTCACTGACATAAAACCTCTGTCAGAGATCCCTCACTGACATAAGACATCTGTCAGAGATCCCTCACTGACATAAGACCTCTGTCAAAGATCTCTCACTGACATAAGAACTCTGTCAGAGATCTCTCACTGACATACGAACATCTGTCAGAGATCCCTCACTGACATAAGAACTCTGTCAAAGATCTCTCAAGAACTTTGTCAGAGATCCCTCACTGACATAATACATCTGTCAGAGATCCCTCACTGACATAAGACCTCTGTCAAAGATCTCTCACTGACATAAGAACTCTGTCAGAGATCCCTCACTGACATAAGACATCTGTCAGAGATCCCTCACTGACATAATACATCTGTCAAAGATCCCTCACTGACATAATACATCTGTCAGAGATCCCTCACTGACATAATACATCTGTCAGAGATCCCTCACTGACATAATACATCTGTCAGAGATCCCTCACTGACATAATACATCTGTCAGAGATCCCTCACTGACATAAGACCTCTGTCAGATATCCCTCACTGACATAAGAACTCTGTCAGAGATCCCTCACTGACATAAGAACTCTGTCAGAGATCCCTCACTGACATAAGAACTATGTCAGAGATCCCTCACTGACATATAAGAACTCTGTCATAGATCCCTCATTGACATAAGAACTCTGTCAGAGATCCCTCACTGACATAAGAACTCTGTCAGAGATCCCTCACTGACATAAGAACTATGTCAGAGATCCCTCACTGACATAAGACCTCTGTCAGAGATCCCTCACTGACATAAGACCTCTGTCAAAAATCTCTCACTGACATAAGACCTCTGTCAAAGATCTCTCACTGACATAAGAACTCTGTCAGAGATCCTCACTGACATAAGAACTCTGTCAGAGATCCCTCACTGACATAAGACCTCTGTCAGAGATCCCTCACTGACATAAGACCTCTGTCAAAGATCTCTCACTGACATAAGACCTCTGTCAAAGATCTCTCACTGACATAAGAACTCTGTCAGAGATCCCTCACTGACATAAGAACTCTTTCAGAGATCCATCACTAACATAAGACCCCTGGCAGAGATCCCTCACTGACATAAGACCTCTGTCAGAGATCCTCACTGATTTGGGTCTTAGGCTTTTTTGCTTCAGTCGTATCCTTTCTTATACTGTTCACTTGCGTGTTTCTTTAAGATCACGGAGTGAAAAGTTGTTGGGGACTGCTAGTACAGCTACTGCTGGTTTCTACTTCTTTCCTTTCACTCTATTATGTGGCTTTCTTCTTGCTATTTTCTCCTAATTAACCCCGCCTGAGATCACCGCATATGGTGGACTGGGTAAGTTACCTCACTGACATTAGGATTCCTTCAGAACAACCTTTGTATGTTTGCTTCTTGACTTTTCATGTTTCTCTTGAATCTCAATGGTCATTAGGGTGGGCGGTTGATGGGTGCTGCTGGTAAGTCTTCTTTCCTTTCACTCTTTCTCATATCTTTCTTCTTGCTGTTTCCTTTTATTCACACTGAGGTCACTGCATATGGTGGTCAGGCTCAATTTCATTCAAACAAACCATTGCTCCTAAGCAGCTCAAGCACTCAAACTTCTGTCAAGAACTTAGAATATGAGATCACTGTGGACTAGACTGTCAGTAACTGTGGTATCCATATCACTGTGACTGCTGTGACTGTCAAGAACTTAGAATTTGAGTATCCATATCACTGTTGACTAGCTCTGACTGTCAAGAACTTAGAATATGAGTATCCATATCACTGTGGACTAGCTCTGACTGTCAAGAACTTAGAATATGAGTATCCATATCACTGTGGACTAGCTGTGAACTAGTATCCTCTGACTGTCAAGAACTTAGAATATGAGTATCCATATCACTGTGGACTAGCTCTGACTGTCAAGAACTTAGAATATGAGTATCCATACCACTGTGGACTTGCTGTGACTGTCAAGAACTTAGAATATGAGTATCCATACCACTGTGGACTAGCTCTGACTGTCAAGAACTTAGAATATGAGTATCCATATCACTGTGGACTAGCTGTGACTGTCAAGAACTTAGAATATGAGTATCCATACCAATGTGGACTAGCTGTGACTGTCAAGAACTTAGAATATGAGTATCCATACCACTGTGGACTAGCTCCGACTGTCAGACCTGTAGATGGGACGGTCCACTCAGATGAAATTATTTTAAGAACAAAGTCTATCAATTCGTTTTGTCTTGATCTCATTGGAAGCCGCAGTATGAATGGTTTTCACCTGATGAGAAAATGACCTGGTGGGCCACCATCTAGAGTCTAGACTTCAAGTGTTAACCTTGATCACTGAGTTTTCTCTGGTTAAACCGCGGTGAATGGCTAATGTTATATATAGTACTTGTAGTAACGATTCTCTACATGCCATATATTGAGTAGAAACCAAAAAGCCAATCTTGTCAATGGAAATCAGCATGCAGAGTAAAGTTTCATTAAACTTTATGATTAAAACAATATTCTTGTTTTGGTATGTTAATAAAATGCTTACATCAATTATTAGAAGCGACTCAATATACGTATCAAAATGAATAAAGTCAAGTCATTCAAAGTTGATTTATTGTTCATTATATCGTCTCTGAAGTTTACTTGCAAAATAGTTTTGTTTATCAGTCTAGCTTTTGACAAAGTTACAAGCAATTGTTTTCATTGTTTTATTACAAGAAAAAATGTTATCTTTGTGTTTTGGTTTGTTCCTTGGTCAAATTGTTTTTGTCATGTTGTGATATCTTGTTTTGTTTTGGTGTTTTTAGAGGGATGTTCATTGTCTTTTTTGGGGGGAATTGTTTTCATTGTTTTTGATAATTAAGATTTTTTTGGAATAATCACCTTCAGTTAAGGTTTTCAGGTATATAAAAAACTTCTTACTAAAATGAGGAGAGAACAAAAAGTAAAAATGCAAGTGCCATATTGTTATTGCTCTGAAGATTTGTTTTCTGTTCATTTATTCATTCTGTTTTGTATTTAAATTGTCTAAGACAATTTATTTGTTGAAAGTTTCTTAAATTTGGTATTTTTCATTCATCATTCATGTGTATTACTTTGTTAATGTATATTAATATTAACTTATCTTTTATATAAGTTTGCAAGTTATTATTAATTTGAGTTTGTTAGCCGCAGGATGCTAATATTCTTGTTGAGTATTCTTACTGCACTTTGTGTTTTTCCATTTTCCATTTAAGTCTCCACATGTTGGTTTCCTGACTTGTGCAAAGCTTGGTGTCTGGTCTTGTTGATTTGCATGTTATTTCATATTATTTACAATTGCAATGATTTGATGTTTTATACACCTTGCCATAAATTAAATTATTTCATGATCTTTCTCTCGTAACATATACCCACACAGGCACATACACAATGCTTTCTACATGGTATTTTAACATTTTTATTCAGCTACAGCCTAAGAAATTTTTCTTGTTTTGATTGACCTGATAATACAGTATTAGTCCTTTGTGTGAGGCTTCTAAGGTTTTTGTTGTTGTTTAAAGCTGTTTCTTACGTCAGTGTCTGAACGTATAACATTTTCACCAATTCAGAGAACAAAATTTATATTGATTTATTTGATGCACTTGTTAGGATTTTGGGTCAAGAATTGCCAAGATTCGCTTTGTGGTACATGCCTACCCCAATTGTTTTGGTTCTTCAACACAAGAAATAGTCTCGTGTCAGTGTCAGGACTTTGTAAATTTGATTTTGTAATGTCATAAAAAAATGTTTTGTCAAAGACAAACAATAGCAAGGGTAAGAAATTTTTCCCCGAAAGGATAGTGTTACACCTGTGTATTTGAAAAGCAAATCTGGCGACAAGAGAATTGTGCCTTAGCATCGAACAACTCCCTTGAAGATCTGTTGGAATATTTGCTTTAACGATGATGGTGATAATCATTTTCTTAAATTAATAGCAACCATTAAGCTAGATTTTCTTACACATGTTTCTCTTATGACTTTTATTACATATTTAATGTTCTATGATGTTCTTGACTTTCCAATCTCTTCTTTCTTGTCTAGGACATTTTGTCTGTGACAACATTTTTTACAATCCTATAATGTTTCACTGTATATTTCGTGTTTGAGAATTTGAAAATATGTTTATTTCGATGAATCATTTAACATTATTTCACTGTTTGTCTGTAGTATATTCTTACAAATCTATTTAGGAAAAAAAGAACTAAAAAAATATCCTCTGGTTTAAAAAACACAAAGCAATAGCATTAATAGCCATTTGAACTTTGGCGGATCAGTTCAGGCGGATCAGTTCAGACGGATCAGTTCAAGCTATGCAATAAGAAGAAACAACCACAACATCAAAAAATGATATAACATATCCATGTCATTATTTTTGGTTGAAACAGGCAGATTTCAATGCGTCTGCCTGTCTGTCTCTGTCTCTCAGAGTCTTTGGCACTGTGTCTGTATCTCTTTGTGTGCTTCTCTCTCTGTTCTCTGTCAATCATAGGTTTTTTACTATCTTTGTCTATCTGTCTCTCTTTCTCTCTCTGTCTATCTTTCTCTGTATCTATCTTTTTAATTTGTGTGCTTTCTCCATCTCTGTGTCTATCTGTCTCAGTCTATCCCTGTCTCTGTCTGTCTGTCTGTCTGTCTGTCTGTCTGTCTGTCTGTCTGTCTCTCTCTCTCTCTCTGTCTCTCTCTCTCTCTCTCTCTCTCTCTCTCTCTCTCTCTCTCTGTCTCTCTCTCTCTCTGTCTCTCTCTCTCTCTCCCTCTCTCTCTCTCCCTCCCTCCTTCTCTCTCTCTCTCCCTCCCTCCCCCTTCTCTCTCCTCTCCTCCCTCTCTCTCTCTCTCTCTCTCTCTCTCTCTCTCTCTCTCTCTCTCTCTCTCTCTCTCTCTCTCTCTCTCTCTCTCTCTCTCTCTCTCTCTCTCTCTCTCTCTCTCTCTCTCTCTCTCTCTCTCTCTCTCTCTCTCTCTCTCTCTCTCTCTCTCTCTCTCTCTCTCTCTCTCTCTCTCTCTCTCTCTCTCTCTCTCTCTCTCTCTCTCAGATGCAAAGACAGCTAAAGAACTGTGGAATAATTGAAACATGAACAGACATCTTGGAATTCTTCCTCTGGGATGCCTAATCTTGGCATTATTTTGCAGCCTTGCAATGACGAGGCCGTAAGTCCAAGTTAGTTAGTTTTGAGAAAACGGGTGTTAGAGATTCCAAACAACAGAACTTGTCTTTGCAAATACAACCGTGTACATTTGTACGTCACTAAGGTAAGCCAGAAAAGGAGGTCTCTTGTGTGTTTATTTGAATTTTGGAAAAATTGGACTTATGACCGTCTCATTCCAAGGCCGCAAATTTTCTTGAGGGAAACAAAGATTGAAGGAATGACAGAAAACTAGCTTGTAACTTGCCTCTCAACAACATTGACTGTGAAATTCATTTAAGTGGTTGGAAGATTAAATGCCACATTGCTTTACCATCATTTGTTTGTAAGAAGATTGTAAATATCTACCTGAAAACATAACTGCGAGTTTGACAGTTTGTGGTAATACTTGGCATAACTAGTCTTCAGACTCTTGTCTTTCTCACTTTTACAATGTTCTGTGTTAATGCAATTTCTCCCGTTTCTTACGTGACACTTCTACATCTGTCTTTCATTTTCCTGTCATATGGCACTGATTGATTCAAATCATTCAAATAGTGCAAATTTGTTCTTTGTTTGAGCTGGGTTTTAACGAATTAAAAATTTCAAACTCAATTTAAATCTAGCTACAGGTATTATTTTCTGTGTAAAGTTCTAAAAACTGTGAATTTCATGACTGTTTTGCAGAATTTCCATATACTTATAGCATTGTTCTGGAATTACAATAAAACATAGTTTAACTCATGATTACCTTGGGGTCTTATGGTTCTAAACAAACCAGGAAAGTATCACATGCTTGAACTTAAACAAATTCATGAGCAAAATGTTGTTTTTGGATACCATTGTTTCCTTTTATTGTTGCTTTATCAAATTTGTTATAGGCCCTTCAAAAACTCCTTTGTTTAGTATGGAAAAGCCTATTTATGTTGCTTATATCTATGATCATTTTTGTATGTGTGTACTAGGACTAAACATTTAATAACGGTTTAGAAGTGAGCTAAAGAATATGGTGTGATAAGCAACTAACTTATTTTTCTAATAAATGGATGAAGTCATTAAAAAAATTGATTTTAAAAACTTGTAAAAATTAGAGAAGTGTTTTTCTGGTAAAGTGTTCATATTTAGTGGGGTTTTTTAATCCAATGACTCACCATGGTACAGGCTCCTTGATTGAAGTTCTTGGAACTGACGCCTTTCCTGGTTTCTATAGTGCCAAATGGAACAGACATGCGATACAGACAAGATCCTTTGTACCACCATCCCAATAGCACCTGAAGTAGAATAAGGAAAGTTTTACCACCATCCCAATAGCACCTGAAGTAGAATAAGGAAAATTTTACCACCATCCCAATAGCACCTGAAGTAGAATAAGGAAAATTTTACCACCATCCCAATAGCACCTGAAAGAATAAGGAAAATTTTACCACCATCCCAATAGCACCTAAAGTAGAATAAGGAAAATTTTACCACCATCCCAATAGCACCTGAAGTAGAGTGAGGAAAATTTTACCACCATCCCAATAGCACCTGAAGTAGAGTAGGGAAAAGTTTACCACCATCCCAATAGCACCTGAAGTAGAATAAAGAAAATTTTACCACCATCCCAATAGCACCTGAAGTAGAATAAGGAAAAGTTTACCACCATCCCAATAGCACCTGAAGTAGAATAAGAAAAATTTTACCACCATCCCAATAGCACCTGAAATAGAATAAGGAAAATTTTACCAAGGAACACCGGAAGTAGAGTGAGGAAAATTGTACCAAGGAACACCTGAAGTAGAGTGAGAAAAATTGTACCAAGGAACACCTGAAGTAGAGAGGAAAATTGTACCAAGAACACTTGAAGTAGAGTGAGGAAAATTGTACCAAAAACACCTGAGTAGAGTGAGGAAAATTTTACCAAGAACAGCTAAGTTGCAATCAGATCAGTTGGCAGGCACAGTTCGAGGATGTCATGCATTCAAGCATTCTGATTGGTCAAAAGCTAAGCCTGAAGAAAGCCACCAATCAGATTGTTATGAGATTAAATAGATTTTAAAAAAGCACTCTTGTTTGTACGATGCCTCAGGGAAACTACCCACTGCCAGCAAAACTAAAATTCAAACTTGAGGCCTGACAGTCTTGAGTCATCAAAAGTGCTTTTAGAAAAGAAATTCTAACAAATGCTTGATTCGAACCCACCATTTCAGTGTTTTAAACACTTCTAATTAAACTTATATATCTCATCCTTTAGATATAGATATAATTCATATTTATGATTAACACTTTTAACACATAACATATAATTCATATTTATGATTAACACTTTTAACACATATCCCTTATTACAATTTTGATTGCCTTTTACACCGTTAATATGTTAATTTGATTACTGAGATATTATTATCTATATGTTATATATTAATATGTTAAGCAAACTTTTCAGATTGAGATAAAATGGCGTAATAATGATTTGCATGTTTTGATACAATTAAATTATTAATTATCTTTTTATATGTCAAATTTTTGTCATAATGTTGGTACTTTCAATCTTGATTTTCACCAATGGATGAAACTGAAAACTACTGTTCTTTCCTTCTCTCATAAACGTCTTGAAGCGTAATATCGTAACCATACCATTTTGACATGCTCAACTCATTTTACGTACAACGTGTACTTGGAGACTGCTACCACTACTGTGGAAAATGCACCATGTGACACTGGCTTCATTTTCAGTTAATTATTCCCATCAGAAAAGTTTAACACTAGTAACAAAGTACAAGTGAGTGAATGGATGCATGCGTGAATGGATGAGTGAGAATGAATGGTTGAGTGAATTAATGAATTAATGTAGCTATCTGTCTGTATGGTATGTATGTATGGTATGTATGTATGGTATGTATGTATGTATGTATGTATGTATGTATGTATGTATGTATGTATGTATGTATGTATGTATGTATATATGTATGTATGTATGTATGTATGTATGTATGTATGTATGTATGTATGTATGTATATATGTATGTATGTATGTATGTATGTATGTATATATGTATGTATGTATGTATGTATGTATGTATGTATGTATGTATGTATGTATGTAATGAATGGACATCTACCAGTGCATACAAGGCTGCTCATCTATGCCTTTTTATATTTCTGGAAATCAATTCTGTACTACATAATATACTTTATAAAAGTATTGAAATTAAAATCAGCAAATGTTTAACACAATTGTAATAATTATATATGACTAGTTTGAGATTGGGTTAAATCTCAAGTTTGAGATTGGGCTAAATCTCCAGTTTGAGATTGGGTTAAATCTCCAGTTTGAGATTGAGTTAAATCTCAAGTTTGAGATTGGGTTAAATCTCAGTTTGAGATTGGGCTAAATCTCAAACTCTTTTCTTCCTTGCAGTGATACAAAACATATTATATATCTATATTGTACTACTTTTAATAACCTTATTTATTTCTTAGCTTTTATTAAAACTCCGCCATATCATATTCCTTGACTTTGTTTTTAGTTGGTTTTTTGTTTTTTGTGTTTTTTATGTTTTGCTTTATATTTTAACTATTGGCTTTGTGATTCTTTGCTTGTATGTGTGGGCGTTTGTGAGCACTGTTGAGTGAAAAGTCCTACTGCGGGTGTTTGTTGGCACTGTTGAGTGAAAAGTCCTACTGCGGGTGTTTGTTGGCACTGTTGAGTGAAAAGTCCTACTGCGGGTGTTTGTTGGCACTGTTAAGTGAAAAGTCCTACTGCGGGTGTTTGTTGGCACTGTTGAGTGAAAAGTCCTACTGCGGGTGTTTGTTGGCACTGTTGAGTGAAAAGTCCTACTGCGGGTGTTTGTTGGCACTGTTGAGTGAAAGGTCCTACTGCGGGTGTTTGTTGGCACTGTTGAATGAAAGGTCCTACTGCAGGCTTTGTTGGCACTGTTGAGTGAAAGGTTCTACTGCGGGCTGTTGTGGGCGCTGTTAAGTGAAAGGTCCTACCTCTTTCACTTCTCTATCATTTTGCTATTTCCTCTAAATTCTCCCTGAGATCACCACAATGGTGGATGGGGGTCATTTTCAATAGAACAAACAAAGATAGGTCCTTCTTCCCCCTCTTTCATTTGTCTTTCATCGTACTGTTTCCTCTTGATTCATCCTGAAAGTGAGATCGACGCATATCGAGTACAGGGGGGGGGGGGGGGGTTGACGTTTTGTTTGTTTGGTGGTATGTGGGTTGTGTGTTTTTGTTTGTTTGGTGTAATACTTTGTATGTGTGTGTTAAGTGTGTTTTTTGTTTGGTGTAATACTTTGTATGTATGTGTGTGTTAAGTGTGTTTTTGTTTGTTTGGTGTAATACTTTGTATGTATGTGTGTGTTAGGTGTGTTTTTTGTTTGTTTGGTGTAATACTTTGTATGTATGTGTGTGTTAGGTGTGTTTTTTGTTTGTTTGGTGTAATACTTTGTATGTATGTGTGTGTTAGGTGTGTTTTTTGTTTGTTTGGTGTAATACTTTGTATGTATGTGTGTGTTAGGTGTGTTTTTTGTTTGTTTGGTGTAATACTTTGTATGTATGTGTGTGTTAGGTGTGTTTTTTTGTTTGTTTGGTGTAATACTTTGTATGTGTGTGTTAGGTGTGTTTTTTTGTTTGTTTGGTGTAATACTTTGTATGTGTGCGTTTGGTGTGTTTTTTGTTTTTGTGTAATACTTTGTATGTGTGTGTTAGGTGTGTTTTTTGTTTGTTTATTTAGGTGACGTTGTTATCTTACTTGTGATATTGTTATCAGATGTTTGTTTGTTTGCTTGTTAGAGTAAACTTAGAGGGGGTGGGTGATTGGAAGGAATTCGTGGTAGACACTACATCTTTTCTGTCATTCTTTTGCTACTTATCTTCTATCTTGCTGATTTCTCCTAATTTTACCCTGCCTGAGATCACTTCATATGGATGACGGGGAAAACTGTTACAAAATAAAGTTTTAAGGAGGAGTGAGATCCTTTTTTTCTCATTTAAAAAAAATAATTAATTTATCACTTTGGTGTTTGAATTCATTTATTGTGAATAAAGCTGGGTGGTTTGGGGTTTGAATTCATTTATCGTGAATAACGCTGGGTGGTTTGGGGTTTGAATTCATTTATCGTGAATAAAGCTGGGTGGTTTGTGGTTTGAATTCATTTATCGTGAATAAAGCTGGGTGGTTTGAGGTTTGAATTCATTTATCGTGAATAAAGCTTTGGGTGGTTTGGGGTTTGAATTCATTTATCGTGAATAAAGCTGGGTGGTTTGGGGTTTGAATTCATTTATCGTGAATAAAGCTGGGTGGTTTGGGGTTTGAATTCATTTATCGTGAATAAAGTTTTTGGGTGGTTTGGGGTTAAAATTCATTTATCGTGAATAAAGCTGGGTGGTTTGGGGTTTGAATTCATTTATCGTGAATAAAGCTGGGTGGTTTGGGGTTTGAATTCATTTATCGTGAATAAAGCTGGGTGGTTTGGGGTGGGGGGTCGATTGCAGGGAATATTAAAAGTTGTTTTTGTTTTTGTTTGTTGTTAAATTCTCTAGATGTAGTAGACTCGACAAACTTCCTGGTCTAGTAACTGCTTGCCTGTTAACTTCAGGGTTTGGGTTTGAATCCCAATAAACGTGAAAACAGCCAAGGTAGCGACATGAAGGTTCCATGCAGACAAAGCATACACTATGAGTGTGTTTATAAGTGAAAAGCCCTATCTCAATCTGATGGGGTATGGGGGGGGGGGGTAGGGGGCACGATAGTTTAGAGGTTAGGCGCCTGTCTCTGTACCAAAAGGTGGTGGGTTCACCAAGCCCCAATAGGTTGATTTATATTCTCTAGTTTTTCAAGTCAAACCCAACCCCTGGTCTAGGATCGACATCTAGTCCCATCGGAAACGGACAACAAAAAGGAGGTTCCGTGTTCAGATCACAACGCTCTGCGCACGTTAAAGATCCCTTGGCTGTTTACAGGATAGTCCGAGCAAAATTTTACAAAATTCAACCCAAAACCCTGAGATCATCTTAGTTGTGGATATGGGTAAAATCAATCAAATACGCAGAAGAGCAATCTCAATTTGAAATACATTGTATTGTAGGTGAAATGTGGAAGGATGTTCATGTTGAAACTATTGAAACCCCACGAATGCAAGGGCCCTGTGGTCACCAAGCTTAAAACTAATGAAACCCCACAATACAAGGGCCCTGTGGTCACCAAGCTTGAAACTATTGAAATCCCACAAAACGCAAGGGCCCTGTGGTCACCAAGCTTGAAACTATTGAAACCCCACAAATACAAGGGCCATGTGGTCACCAAGGTTGAAAATATTGAAACCCCACAAACACAAGGGCCCTGTGGTCACCAAGCTTCAAACTATTGAAACCCCACAAATACAAGGGCCCTGTGGTCACCAAGGTTGAAACTATTGAAACCCCACAAACCAAGGGCCCTGTGGTCAAAGCTTCAAACTATTGAAAGGGCCCTGTGGTCACCAAGCTTCAAACTATTGAAACCCCACAAATACAAGGGCCCTGTGGTCACCAAGCTTTGAAAACTATTGAAACCCCACAAGGGCCCTGTGGTCACCAAGGTTGAAACTATTGAAAACAAACAAGGGCCCTGTGGTCACCAAGGTTGAAACTATTGAAACCCCACGAATACAAGGGCCCTGTGGTCACCAAGGTTGAAACTATTTGACAAGGGCCCTGTGGTCCCAAGGTTCCAAACTATTGAAACCCCACGAATACAAGGGCCCTGTGGTCACCAAGGTTGAAACTATTGAAACCCTACGAATACAATGGCCCTGTGGTCACCAAGGTTGAAACTATTGAAACCCCACAAATACAAGGGCCATGTGGTCACCAAGGTTGAAACTATTGAAACCCACACGAATACAAGGGCCCTGTGGTCACCAAGGTTTAAACTATTGAAACCGAAGACTTGGGAATACAAGAAACCCCTCGAAGACAAGGGCCCTGTGGTCACCAAGGTTTAAACCCTACGAATACAAGGGTGGTCACCAAGGTTTAAACTATTGAAACCCTACGAATACAAGGGCCCTGTGGTGACCAGGTTGAAACTAATACAACGCTACGAATACAATAGCCCTGTGGTCACCAAGCCCTAAGAGTTGGTAATCGCCTTACACTTAAGTCCTGTGGTCAATAAACACTGAGATCAAGACGATTTAGACAGTATTTACATCCACAACCCTGTGACTCCCGTGGCTACTATTGTCATGTACATAATAGCTTGTGAACATCGCACACTGGGGTCTTGGGATCCTTTTACGTCTCACGTATCATGTCTCATGCATCACGTCTCACGAATGATGTCTCTCGTCTCACGTAACCCTTCATGGTCGCAGGGGCGCTACCAAGGCCACCTTAATATAAAGACGGCCTTGGGGCTACCCAATGGACCATTGCACTCGTCTCCTCCACCTTTCTCAGTCGTGACCCAGTCAGGGGTTGGGTCGGGGCGAAGGTCTCCTCTGTCCGTTCCGCGATGTTGTCTTCCTCCGCGATGTTGTCTTCCTCTTCTTATTCTTCGTTGTCTTCCCATCTCTTTCTCCCTTCTAATTTCTACGTGTTTTTCATCTCTTTCTCCTTTTCTCATTGTTCACTACGTGTTGTCTTCCTATTCTTCCTCTTTTCACGCGTTGTCTTCCCATCTCTTTCTCCTTCTTTCTCTTTTCATTTTCCCTACGTGTTGTCTTCCTATCTCTTTCTCCTTCTTTCTCTCTACGTGTTTCTTCATTTTTCCCTACGTGTTGTCTTCCCATCTCTTTCTCCTTCTTCCTCTCATTGTTTTTCATTTTTCCCTCCTTCCTCTTGTTGTCTTCCTATCTCTTTCTCCTTCTTTCTTCTTTTCATTGTTTCCCTACGTGTTGTCTTCCTATCTCTTTCTCCTTCTTCCTCTTCTCATTGTTCCCCTACGTGTTGTCTTCCTATCTCTTTCTCCTTCTTCCTCTTTCTCATTGTTCACTACGTGTTGTCTTCTTTCTATCTCTTTCTCCTTCTTCCTCTTTCTCATTCCTCTTTCACTACGTGTTGTCTTCCGATTCTCTTTCTTTCTTCCTCTTCGTGTTGTCTTCCTATTCTCCTTCCTCTTCTATACGTGTTGTCTTTCTCCTTCTTATCTCAACTGTTGTCTTCCATTCTTCCTTCCTCTTCTCATTGTTCATGATCTACGTGTTGTCTTCCCATCTCTTCCTCTTCTTCCTGTTCTCTCATTTTCATCACTACGTGTTGTCTTCCCTATCTCTGATTTCAGGCTTCCTCTACAACATTGTATCACCAACACGCTTTTGTCTAGGGCTATTTAAACTCGGCGAAAGTAAAGGCGGCTGATAAACAATGGCAAACTACCATATCATGTTGTCTTCCTATCTTTTTCTTCTTCCTCTTCTCAATTCTCATGTTTTCCTTCGCTCAACTCTGAGTATCGGACTTTCTTTATCATGTCTGTGTACATTCAACCTACAATGTTAACCAAAGAGACCAACTATTGGCATTCGTGTGTAATGAATAAAAACACGAGAGAAAAATGGGGGAGCTTGGGGAGGGCCATTAAATTGACATTGACAGATAGTTTGTGATCAATGGCAATGGAACAGAAAGATTTCTGCTTTTAACACAGTGTGTGAAGTAACAAAGTACAGGTAACAAACATGAAAGGATTGGAGCATCTCTTTTTTACAAACATAGAGGACGAGCTGCTTCTGCTATTAGTTTAAACATTTTGATTGTGTGACAAGTGGGAAGGGATTTCAGAAGATGGAGATAGAGATGTCGATTATACTGACATAATGCATTGCATAGCAGATGTATCAACCAGATAGAGGCACAGACTTAGTTACATTGGGAGGAAGTAGCATCAACTTTCTATTTTTACCAGTACTACAACTACAGAGTAAATGTCTAGGAAGTGCAGACAAGACAACATGATGTCTAGGAAGAGATGCCAAGACCACTTTACATGTCTAGGAAGAGGACTATTTACATGTCTAGGAAGAGACAAGACTACTTGTACATATCTAGGAAGAGACAAGACTACAGAGTACATATCAGGAAGAAACAAGACTACAGAGTACATGTCTAGGAAGAGACAAGACTACAGAGTACATATCTAGGAAGAGACAAGACTGAGTAAATCAAGGAAGAGAAAGACTTTATACATGTCTAGGAAGAGACAAGACTACACTGTACATATCTAGGAAAGACAAGACCACCATGTCTAGGAAGAACTTGGCACTTACATGTCTAGGAACATGACAAGACTGTGTACATATCTAGGAAAGACACAGAGAAAAATCTAGGAAGAGACAGGGACTAGGAATGACAAAACCACTTAGTACATTAAATTGACCAGAAAGACAGACTTGTTACATGTCTAGGAAGAGACAAACTACAATTACATGTCTAGGAACAGACAAGATGTACATGTCTAGGAAGAGACAAGACTACTTGTAACATATCTAGGAAGAGACAAGAACAAATACAGGTAACAAACATGAAAGGATGTGGAGGAGAAGACTACAGAGTACAAACATAGAAGAGACAGACTGCTGCTGCATATCTAGTTTAAAGATTTTGTACATGTCTAGGAAGAGACAAGGGATTGTACATATCTAGGAAGAGACAAGACTAGAGTACATGTCTAGGAAGAGACTGACATACAATGTACACTTGTCTAGGAAGAGATCAAGACTACAGAGATATCTACAGGAAGAGACAAGACTACAGAGTACATATCTAGGAAGAGACAAGACTACTTGTACATGTCTAGGAAGAGACAAGACTACTTGTACATGTCTAGGAAGAGACAAGACTACTTGTACATATCTAGGAAGAGACAAGACTACAGAGTACATGTCTAGGAAGAGACAAGACTACTTGTACATGTCTAGGAAGAGACAAGACTACAGAGTACATGTCTAGGAAGAGACAAGACTACTTGTACATATCTAGGAAGAGACAAGACTACTTGTACATGTCTAGGAAGAGACAAGACTACAGAGTACATATCTAGGAAGAGACAAGACTACAGAGTACATGTCTAGGAAGAGACAAGACTACAGAGTACATATCTAGGAAGAGACAAGACTACTTGTACATGTCTAGGAAGAGACAAGACTACTTGTACATGTCTAGGAAGAGACAAGACTACAGAGTACATGTCTAGGAAGAGACAAGACCACTTGTACATGTCTAGGAAGAGACAAGACTACTTGTACATGTCTAGGAAGAGACAAGACTACAGAGTACATGTCTAGGAAGAGACAAGACCACTTGTACATGTCTAGGAAGAGACAAGACCACTTGTACAGACAAGACTACAGAGTACATGTCTAGGAAGAGACAAGACTACAGAGTACATGTCTAGGAAGAGACAAGACTACAGAGTACATGTCTAGGAAGAGACAAGACTACTTGTACATGTCTAGGAAGAGACAAGACTACTTGTACATGTCTAGGAAGAGACAAGACTACTTGTACATGTCTAGGAAGAGACAAGACTACAGAGTACATGTCTAGGAAGAGACAAGACTACAGAGTACATGTCTAGGAAGAGACAAGACCACTTGTACATGTCTAGGAAGAGACAAGACTACAGAGTACATGTCTAGGAAGAGACAAGACCACTTGTACATGTCTAGGAAGAGACAAGACCACTTGTACATGTCTAGGAAGAGACAAGACTACTTGTACATATCTAGGAAGAGACAAGACTACAGAGTACATGTCTAGGAAGAGACAAGACTACTTGTACATGTCTAGGAAGAGACAAGACCACTTGTACATGTCTAGGAAGAGACAAGACTACTTGTACATGTCTAGGAAGAGACAAGACTACTTGTACATGTCTAGGAAGAGACAAGACCACTTGTACATGTCTAGGAAGAGACAAGACCACTTGTACATGTCTAGGAAGAGACAAGACCACTTGTACATGTCTAGGAAGAGACAAGACTACTTGTACATGTCTAGGAAGAGACAAGACTACAGTACATGTCTAGGAAGAGACAAGACCACTTGTACATGTCTAGGAAGAGACAAGACTACAGAGTACATATCTAGGAAGGAAGAGACAAGACCACTTGTACATATCTAGGAAGAGACAAGACTACTTGTACATGTCTAGGAAGAGACAAGACCACTTGTACATATCTAGGAAGAGACAAGATTACAGAGTACATGTCTAGGAAGAGACAAGACTACAGAGTACATGTCTAGGAAGAGACAAGACCACTTGTACATGTCTAGGAAGAGACAAGACCACTTGTACATGTCTAGGAAGAGACAAGACCACTTGTACATGTCTAGGAAGAGACAAGACCACTTGTACATGTCTAGGAAGAGACAAGACTAGGAAGAGTACATGTCTAGGAAGAGACAAGACTACAGAGTACATGTCTAGGAAGAGACAAGACCACTTGTACATGTCTAGGAAGAGACAAGACTACTTGTACATGTCTAGGAAGAGACAAGGTACATGTCTAGGAAGAGACAAGACCACTTGTACATGTCTAGGAAGAGACAAGACTACAGTGTACATGTCTAGGAAGAGACAAGACCACTTGTACATGTCTAGGAAGAGACAAGACCACTTGTACATGTCTAGGAAGAGACAAGACCACTTGTACATGTCTAGGAAGAGACAAGACCACTTGTACATGTCTAGGAAGAGACAAGACCACTTGTACATGTCTAGGAAGAGACAAGACCACTTGTACATGTCTAGGAAGAGACAAGACTACTTGTACATGTCTAGGAAGAGACAAGACCACTTGTACATGTCTAGGAAGAGACAAGACCACTTGTACATGTCTAGAAGAGACAAGACCACTTGTACATGTCTAGGAAGAGACAAGACCACTTGTACATGTCTAGGAAGAGACAAGACCACTTGTACATGTCTAGGAAGAGACAAGACCACTTGTACATGTCTAGGAAGAGACAAGACCACTTGTACATGTCTAGGAAGAGACAAGACCACTTGTACATGTCTAGGAAGAGACAAGACCAATTGTACATGTCTAGGAAGAGACAAGACCAATTGTACATGTCTAGGAAGAGACAAGACCACTTGTACATGTCTAGGAAGAGACAAGACCACTTGTACATGTCTAGGAAGAGACAAGACCACTTGTACATGTCTAGGAAGAGACAAGACTAATTGTACATGTCTAGGAAGAGACAAGACCACTTGTACATGTCTAGGAAGAGACAAGACTACGTGTACATGTCTAGGAAGAGACAAGACTACTTGTACATGTCTAGGAAGAGACAAGACTACTTGTACATGTCTAGGAAGAGACAAGACTACAGAGTACATGTCTAGGAAGAGACAAGACCACTTGTACATGTCTAGGAAGAGACAAGACCACTTGTACATGTCTAGGAAGAGACAAGACCACTTGTACATGTCTAGGAAGAGACAAGACCACTTGTACATGTCTAGGAAGAGACAAGACCACTTGTACATGTCTAGGAAGAGACAAGACCACTTGTACATGTCTAGGAAGAGACAAGACTACTTGTACATGTCTAGGAAGAGACAAGACCACTTGTACATGTCTAGGAAGAGACAAGACCACTTGTACATGTCTAGGAAGAGACAAGACTACAGAGTACATGTCTAGGAAGAGACAAGACTACTTGTACATGTCTAGGAAGAGACAAGACCACTTGTACATGTCTAGGAAGAGACAACTTGACCACTTGTACATGTCTAGGAAGAGACAAGACCACTTGTACATGTCTAGGAAGAGACAAGACTACTTGTACATGTCTAGGAAGAGACAAGACCACTTGTACATGTCTAGGAAGAGACAAGACCACTTGTACATGTCTAGGAAGAGACAAGACCACTTGTACATGTCTAGGAAGAGACAAGACCACTTGTACATGTCTAGGAAGAGACAAGACCACTTGTACATGTCTAGGAAGAGACAAGACCACTTGTACATGTCTAGGAAGAGACAAGACCACTTGTACATGTCTAGGAAGAGACAAGACCACTTGTACATGTCTAGGAAAGACAAGACCAATTGTACATGTCTAGGAAGAGACAAGACCACTTGTACATGTCTAGGAAGAGACAAGACTACTTGTACATGTCTAGGAAGAGACAAGACCACTTGTACATCAATCTAGGAAGAGACAAGACTACTTGTACATGTCTAGGAAGAGACAAGACAAGAGTACATTTTATCTATGTGGAAGAGACCGACCACTTGTACATATCTAGGAAGAGACAAGACCACAGAGTACATGTCTAGGAAGAGACATGACTACAGAGTACATGTCTAGGAAGAGACAAGACCACTTGTACATGTCTAGGAAGAGACAAGACTACAGAGTACATGTCTAGGAAGAGACAAGACCACTTGTACATGTCTAGGAAGAGACAAGACTACAGAGTACATGTCTAGGAAGAGACAAGACCACTTGTACATATCTAGGAAGAGACAAGACTACTTGTACATGTCTAGGAAGAGACAAGACTACAGAGTACATGTCTAGGAAGAGACAAGACCACTTGTACATGTCTAGTGGGAAGAGACAAGACCAGAGTACATGTCTAGGAAGAGACACGACCACGTGTTGCAGAGATGTACATGTCTAGGAAGAGACAAGACTACAGAGTACATGTCTAGGAAGAGACAAGACTACAGAGTACAATGTCTAGGAAGAGACAAGACTACAGTAGTACATAGTCTAGGAAGAGACAAGACTTGTTGTTGTTCACTTGTACATGTCTAGGAAGAGACAATACTATTAGTAGTACATGTCTAGGAAGAGACAAGACCACTTGTA
>JAXRKP010000046.1:122500-197500 GCA_037039925.1 Doris montereyensis
ATTCAGTCTATTTTGGAAGTTTTACAATAACATTTACACTAGATGCCATTACAACAATTCAGTCTATTTTAGAAGTTTTACAATAACGTTTACACTAAATGACGTTACAATTCAGTCTATTTTAGAAGTTTTACAATAAGACTAATGACGAAATCAGTCTATTTTGAAGTTTTACAATAACGTTTACACTAAATGACGTTACAATTCAGTCTATTTTGGAAGTTTTACAATAACGTTTAGACTAAATGACGTTACAATTCAGTCTATTTTGGAAGTTTTACAATAACGTTTAGACTAAATGACGTTACAATTCAGTCTATTTTGGATTTTGGAAGTTTTACAATAACGTTTACACTAATGACGTTACAATTCAGTCCATTTTGAAGTTTTACAATAACGTTTACACTAGATGACATTACAACAATTCAGTCTATTTTGGAAGTTTTACAATAACGTTTACAAGATGACATTACAACAATTCAGTCTATTTTGGAAGTTTTACAATAACATCTACACTAGATAACGTTACTAAACAATTCAGCCTATTTTTAGAAAGTTTAAGTAACATTTATACCAGATGGTGTTACATCAATTCATCCTATTTTAGAAGTTTTAAAATAACGTTTACACTACCGGTACAGAGTAGGTTTGGCCTAAATCACAGCTGAAATTCCGGTATTTTAATACTAATATGCACTTCAAAGTTATTTCTTTTCTCTAAGGTCTATGTAGGTCAAATAGCGGACATGTACTATAAATGAGAGATCCAATACACAGGCACATTTACGCGTCACGCCGGATTTCAGAGACGAAAACGACATCCAGAAATATAAGTAGAAAATCGAAGAAATCGGAGTCGGATAAAAAACAAAAGACGAGGAGGAGGAGGAGGGGAGGAGAAGTTGAAGAAGAATATGTTTACATCTCACAGTCGCTCTTTCCTCGTCATTGACACCGGAATCCTGAAATAAAAAATACGTTGGATTACGTTTGTCCGAGATAAATCAATCAAGTTTTTGCAATAAATATTATGTCTATTTCCCAATGAGATATCTTTGGGAGTGGTTCTTAACAATTTTCTGTGTATACCGGTCCGATTCAAAATGCGTGTCATGAAACAAGTTTCGAAACTATTTTCATACCTCCTCTCATTTTCTAAACGACTGCAAGGGGAGAAACATGATAATTGCCAACGATTCATCGGTTGAGATGTGTAAAATTGATCGTGCAAGCGAATATTTTACAACATGTCAACATATTATTATCTTAAGAAATTCCAAATCTTATTTCTCTTTTCAGTGGGCCTATGCTGGAACATGACATTATATCTGAAAATGATAAACGTTTTGTGTACATGTGTGGCATGAATGTCTGTATGTGTGTGTGTGTGTGTGGTTTTTGATACAGAGCATTGTCTCAGAATTCTGTTGTGCTAACTAGACATTGGATGACTTTAGAGTTAAAAACATTTGTCAGATTCACAGTGATTGACCTAGATCTAGTATACCAAACGATGTAACCAAGTGTGACCTAGATTGTCACGAATAATGTTACATTTGGTCATAACGCCGTATTCTATTTCCAACTGAAAACTTTAGAGCAGTGGTTCTTAACAATTGTCGAAGGCACAAACTGAACCTCACTATTTTCATACCTGCATTCATCGAACCCTAAGCAATGGGGAAAACATGATAATTGTAACTTGCGTGTTGTATGTGTCTTGACCTCAAGCGAACCCTCAGATTCACTCATCGAACCTCTGAGGTTCGATCGAACCCAGGTTAAGAACCACTGCTTTAGAGTTAGTCTTTTTTTCACTCTCTCAGTATGGGTTTAGCTAGAACAGTGCAATATTCTGAACTGATAAACGGTCACAAACGTGGCATGAATAACAATACTACACATGATATCCTAAAGGCATTGTGTCAAAGTTGTGTATGTTATGGTCTAGTGTAGAATGATGTGGACAGTGTGTCTGTTATGGTCTAGTGTAGAATGATGTGGACAGTGTGTCTGTTATGGTCTAGTGTAGACTGACGTGGACAGTGTGTCTGTTATGGTCTAGTGTAGACTGACGTGGACAGTGTGTCTGTTATGGTCTAGTGTAGACTGACGTGGACAGTGTGTCTGTTATGGTCTAGTGTAGACTGACGTGGACAGTGTGTCTGTTATGGTCTAGTGTAGACTGACGTGGACAGTGTGTCTGTTATGGTCTAGTGTAGACTGATGTGGACAGTGTGTCTGTTATGGTCTAGTGTAGACTGATGTGGACAGTGTGTCTGTTATGGTCTAGTGTAGACTGACGTGGACAGTGTGTCTGTTATGGCCTAGTGGAGACCGACGTGGACCGATCAGTCTATGGCCTAGTGGAGACCGACGTGGACCGAGCAGTCTATGGCCTAGTGTAGACCGACGTGGACCGATCAGTCTATGGCCTAGTGTAGACCGACGTGGACCGATCAGTCTATGGCCTAGTGTAGACCGACGTGGACCGAGCAGTCTATGGCCCAGTGTAGACCGACGTGGACCGATCAGTCTATGACCTAGTGTAGACCGACGTGGACCGGGCAGTCTATGGCCTAGTGGAGACCGACGTGGACCGATCAGTCTATGGCCTAGTGGAGACCGACGTGGACCGATCAATCTATGGCCTAGTGGAGACCGACGTGGACCGATCAGTCTATGGCCTAGTGGAGACCGAAGTGGACCGATCAGTCTATGGCCTAGTGGAGACCGACGTGGACCGAGCAGTCTAGGGCCTAGTGGAGACCGACGTGGACCGATCAGTTTATGGCCTAGTGGAGACCGACGTGGACCGGGCAGTCTATGGCCTAGTGGAGACCGACGTGGACCGATCAGTCTATGACCTAGTGGAGACCGACGTGGACCGATCAGTCTATGGCCTAGTGGAGACCGACGTGGACCGAGCAGTCTATGGCCTAGTGGAGACCGACGTGGACCGATCAGTCTATGGCCTAGTGGAGACCGACGTGGACCGAGCAGCCTATGGCCTAGTGGAGACCGACGTGGACCGATCAGTCTATGGCCTAGTGGAGACCGACGTGGACCGATCAGTCTATGGCCTAGTGGAGACCGACGTGGACCGAGCAGCCTATGGCCTAGTGGAGACCGACGTGGACCGTGTGCCCATCACAGAGCCAAAAAAGCGAAAAGTCGCTCCAGTGTGTTCTTTCTTGTCAGATTCAAAGAGAGAGAAAGGGAGAGAGAGAGAGAGAGAGAGAGAGAGAGAGAGAGAGAGAGAGAGAGAGAGAGAGAGAGAGAGAGAGAGAGAGAGAGAGAGAGAGAGAGAGAGAGAGAGAGAGAGAGAGAGAGGGGGGGGGGCGTATCTTGGAATAAAGAAGGGAAGAAAAGATTATGCCTTCGATAAGAGAGATGAAACACAAGGTAAACAAATACAATTATAGGTATGAACAGTGTATTAATATTAACATTCAACGAAGTTTTAAAAGACACCTCTTATCTTGAGATGAAAAATAGCAGTTGGCAAAGATTGTCCACCAATAATTTTTTCCTTCTTCTTCCTTCTAAAACTGTAACCTTATCATCTTGAATACTTCCCAACTTTATACTTTTATTTTGTTCAGTCTAGTTCTAGTTTTGAATCGTATGAATTGTTAATGCCTATGGAGATGTCCTTTAGGTGTTTCAATGTTGCTGGTAAAACTGAGTGTAAGTGCATGTCTACACTATCAGGCCTTTCATTAGCAGAGACAGAAACAGTCTGAAGTCAGTTCACACCCAAGAAACTGACAGCAGTATAAGGTAGTGTTGTCATCCTCTCATTGAAAAATGAGGAACAGTAAAGTCAAAGGGGACTCTAGCTGATGTTCCATCTCGCACACTGATTAGCTCACTAGTTTTGGAAGAGAGGAAGAATTTGAAATCATTTTGTTCAAATCAATTCATACAAACGACAAAAAAGCAATAAAAAAGAGCTGGGGAAAAGTAAAACTCTTGTTCTAAATCATAATTTTATTGACATGATAAATCAAATCCAAAATGATATCATTGAATTACAAAG
The DNA here is from genome assembly GCA_037039925.1 of Doris montereyensis. NCBI lineage: Eukaryota > Metazoa > Mollusca > Gastropoda > Nudibranchia > Dorididae > Doris > Doris montereyensis. The sequence goes on from JAXRKP010000046.1 coordinate 126,543, forward strand.
TAATCCTTCAAAATTAAATGAAAAAAAAAAAAAGGACTAAAGAAATCCCTCATGATAAAAAGAATAAAAAGGAGAAAAGTGAAGAAGAAAATCTTCTGTCCATGATCTTTTTTTCAAACAGAGACTTTATATAAAAATGTTTCTTAGGTAAATCCATATTGTAAGTTGTGAATATCTAAAAAATAAATGGGTCGATTTAAGTTTTAAAAACCCAACAAAACAACCCTTATTAAAATCCCATGGATGTGAGAATTGTTTTTAGCATAAGAATGAAATAATTGTTGTTCTTTTAATACTATGGAATGGCATCCAGCCCATCAGGTTAAATTGAACGAAACAGTAAATCTATTCGTTTTTGAAGGCTTGAAGCAAAAATCTCCCTTGGGTTAACATTTCCCCTGTCCAGCTGTTAAGACATCTTAGAAAAACGATCATAAAACCACTATGCAGATACTGTCATTAAAATTGAAATTGTTACAATATTCTCAATTCTTTTTATTTCGATTAAGATTCATTTTCTCGGAATCTACCCGCTGATTTAGAGATATGGACAACTTACACAAGGGAATTTACATTCGTTCACTTCAGAGATGTAAATTTGATAGTTTTTCCCTCTTGAAATCCCAACTCTCTATGTAAGAGCATGAATATCTTATATTTGAATAATACCCAAATTGATGGAGAAAGTAAGAACATCATGAACATCTGAAGTATCAAGAATAAAGATGAGAGGTGCAAAGTAGGTAAAATCACGATAAAATACTGAGAGATAAAGGGGTGGGGGTGGGAGGAGTGGGGGGGGGGATAAAATACTGTATCAATAGATATAGTAAACAAAGAGTTCATGCCGACAATATTTAACCATTGTAATAAATCAATACATTTTACAATGAGGGAATGCAGGTGAAGAATAACACAGCAGTAATCAGATATGAATAACAACAGAGGAGGTCATGTGATAGAACATTTTGAGGGAACAGAGTTGCTCAAACTTAAAGTATGAGAATGAGACAGTGGCTTCTAAGTTATATTCTATGTGTATGTGATATGCACAGACCTTTCATAGGGAAATGTTAATCTCTGAGAGAACCAAGCTTCCCCCTCCCAAAATCTACCAAAGCTAAAACCAAGATAATGCTGTCCTAATCCCATGGAAAATTAAAATTTACAATAAGATAAGACAAGATAAGATAATCTTTACTCGTCCCTAAATGTGTTTTCCATGACAAATTCTCGCCAGTGTTTTCTGCATGACTTCCTGTCTTGTATTTCACCCCCCCACCCCCATATCTTTCAAATGTGTATAATCGATAAGCCTTACGCAAAACGAAAGTATACAAAGTCTTGATATCAAAGTGAACCTCAATGTTTCCAGCACATGTCTTCTAACAAGATACTGCAACAAGAATTTATTTTTTCATATAGTGACAATCCATTTTAAACAACTTGATATGCATATTATTTAATATTAAGTAATGAATTGAGGGCAAGCTCTTTTCTCCACAAAAGAAAAAAATTAAGCCTCGTTATAATAAGAAAGCTATTATGATTATGGAATTCAAGCACTTTCTCTTCACTTCGTGTATAAGACATTTCAGTCTATCACATGATGAATGAGGCACAGCTGAGAATAATGCAAATGCACCAAATGAGCACACTGGCACCAGCAAAGAGAGGCGTAGTTTGAAAACAGACAGCTTGAACTGAAAGCCTCATTACATACAACCTTTATCATTTTTACACAGACTTGTGTGAAAGACAAGAAAGGAAAAGCGTGGGTCACTGAAGGTGTGGCAACTGTTATTGAGTCATTGCTTCCTTTCATCCTCAGATTAAACGTTGGAAATGTGGCAGACTTGTCGGTTGTGACAACGGCAAAGTGCTCCAGGGTTTTGTAACAGGCAAGTAGTGTCATTAGAGAAGTTGAATTTTATACAAAATCATGTAATATTTATGGATTTTTTTCCACAAACAATTCAGATCGATAGATAAATAGATAGATAGTCAGACAGACATACAGACAGATAGATCGATAGACAGATAGATATAGAGACATGCAGATAGACAGGGAGAAAAAAGAGACACAGAAAGTGAGAGAGAGAGAGAGAGAGAGAGACACACACACACACACACACACAGACAGACAGAAACAGAGACAGAGAGAGAGAGAGAGAGAGAGAGAGAGAGAGAGAGGGGGGAGAGAAGGACAGATAGACAGATAGAGAAATTATGACACATTTAATTCCACTTCAACAGAAATATAAGCAAGTTGACAGTAAATAGATTTCACTGAACTTAGCTGTTTCTGGTCGTATTCAAGAATGTTTTCAAAGCAGGTGGTGGGGAAAGACAAAGCATGCAATAAATAAGAATAAAAATATTTTATATCTCATTGTTTATAAATCAAAGAATGCATTGAAGTATTTTGCAACTGATCAATCAAAATTTCTGTTAAAAATTCGTACAACATTGTGATCATCAGTTCCAGCACTTTCAGTTCAGCTAAAGATAGTGTATGTTCAATCTAATAGGCTGTAATACATACCGGTACTACAAATTATTGTAATTATTTGCATCATGCTATCATATCCTTTTCTGCACGGATAAAACCGTAAAGACAGACAATACAGTCAATAATATGTTCAGAGATGAAGACATGAACTTAAAACTTTATTCTTTGTGAGAAATAATGAACAAGGAAAATTGTGCTTTCTCAATTTAAAATCCTTTTTTTTTCTCTCTGTTTTTCCACATGCATGTGTATCACATAATACTTGGAGATAATTTCTGACATAAAATAAATAAAGATCACATAGCAAATAATAGATTCTTTAAAGAAAACAACCTATGAAATATCTTATTAAACGAGGGGGGGGGGGGGATCACAAACACGGTAAACAATAGATTGTGGACGGAAAAGAGAATAGCTTCTCTGAATAAATAAGCTGGCGATGGAATGTGAGTCTTTATAATTGTTGCCAAATTTCTAAAAATCTAAATCTTAATATTTAACTTGATTTAAGTCTCTGCTGGCAAGTCGTCCAGCGTTGTGTATATAGATCACAGATGTTGATAACGGGACTTAATAGAAGAGACAAATTTTTTAAATAGGTAGTTCAGCAAATAAAAGTCTGAATTAATATGTCACAACCATCTAATTGGTTACAAAACAAAAAGGAAAAAAGTTGAACCGATGCAAGTAGCAAGGGAAATAACTTCATTTTCCCCATTAAAAAGAATACATATATAATAATTAGTGTAAGCTGCTCGACTATGTGTAAAATAAAAGAGACATTTTGAAGTCAAGAGAAAGTGCATTTAATTTAATTAAAAGCAATGAAACATTCACTTGTCCTCCAAGCTGATACAAAAAGTTTTAGGTTTTTTTTCTTTGTGCTATTTTTTGTTTTGCTTCTAACATTAAACTAATCCTCAAGCAGCTGGGCAATTAGAAATTATTGCTTCAAGCTACAGTCAACCCTTCCAAAATGAAAGGTTGTGTTATAATCAAACCAATTTGCATAAAAACTTGCATCCCTTTGGTTTCAGACATCCCTAAATACGCCCACTCAAAATTCTGCCACTCCTTGGAATGCGATTGTGTGGAAATCAATCAGTGAAAGACAGACGTCCAGTTTAAGCATCCTCGACAACATAGCGAATGTAGCATTATCCTTATCACATGATATCAGCAAGCAACTTGATGCTTTGATAATGATGCCTTTTACTAGAAATGCTAACTCTTCAAGCAAGTGCATTGCAAAGCTGTCGGGATTCAGAGTATGATCGGTAGTTCATAGCATATAATATTGGCCAATAACAATGGGCAAGAAATAATTTACTTTTCACAAAAGTAAAAAGTGAAAAGACCGGTGATGATGATGCATCACTGAAAGTTGAGTACCATCGGATTGTATGAATTAATGGCTCGTAGATAAACAACATGGGGTGACAATATTATGTTTCACATTTCATGGTCACTATGTTAAATTTCACATTTCATAGTCACTATGTTAAATTTCACATTTCGTATCATCTCATCAATGAAAACATTACATTCAGTCACAAAGTTACACATTACATTTGTTGAGTATTATGATGGGTTCTAAATGAGGCAGTGGTAACTAGACATCAAGTTTATTATTGATCTTTTCTGTATAAAAATAAACGGGAGATACAAAAGACTGGTATTTAGGTCTTGTATCCTTATATCTAATGCATCTGGCAGTCATTCTCTATGAGGAAATATCATAAACAATTCGCTGGTATTTAACAAAAAATGATTAATTTTATGATTAAAATAAATTGTTATTAGTTTTTATAAGCTAAGTAATCTTTTATCATTTTTATAAACGAAGCTGTTTTAATTGTTTTTATAAGCTACTTAATTTTTAATTATTTTTATAAGGCAAGTAATTTTTTATTCTTTTTTTTAAGCTACTTAATTTTTTATTATTTTTATAAGCTAAGTAATCTTATATTATTTTTATAAGCCATGTTAATCTTTAAACAAGTGATGTGTTGATTTTCTATCCGAAATATTTTTCTAAAAAGCCTTTATTAAACAATCAGGCAGGCAAATGCTCTAAAGACATTATAAACTATAAAACGTATCAAAACTTTTACATTAGAATTAAAGGCACCACACCAGGCAATGACATATCTGCATGAATCTTTGACTGTCTAAAATATGTGCAAAGGACATTAAAAACTACTTTTTTTTTAAAACACACTAAAAGAAAAATAATCATAATGTGAGAGGGATCTTTTAAAAACCATGCAATAATGAAATGAAACTATTATAGCTATTTATTTTTTCTGGTAATGAGTAAAAATTGTACACTGCATTAAAAGAAATACGTTTTAAATGAGAATGATTGTATGGCCTCATGAAAAAAAAAGGAAAATGTTTAAAATTAATCATCACATTCATTTAATGACTAAGAGATCTAAGTATAATGTAAAACACATTTTAGACTGATAAAAAATATTCCCCAAATTCCATTTTATAATGTGGCTTTAGAGTTTAGATGATCTTGTCATATCAGTGACAAAAAGGCTAATCTTTAAATGATTTTGTCTCAATATCAGTGATCGGCCTAGGTATTGCCAATGATTCACAACAACACAATTACCACAGGTAGAATTATCGACTACACCTAAAGTGGTATCGGCAGCAAAGTGGTCAGACCGCCAGACTTGGGATCATGAGATCCCTGTTTCAAATCCCAACATCATGATCCTGGGTTCGAATCTTTCAATGCTAGGTCCAACATTGTTTTCTTTAGAAAAGTTCCTTGACACGCATTTTCCCAGCTCAACCCAGGTGCAAATGGGTACAAGCACTAGCTTGGGAGTAAAAACCTGTGTCAGACTAGCGACCAGTCCAGGCGGTAATTATTATCACCTGTTCCACTTCAAGCTATAGAAACCGGAATACGCTCTGGCTCTATGGGCCGTCATGGCCTTGGAGAAACTCAACTTCAAATTTACTTTCGACTCCATCTGGAACTAAAGTAAAACAAGAAGGCTAACATGGCTTTAGAAAAACTTGTAATGATTCAAGTAAAACTTTCAATATCATTTCTCCTTTTGCCTCAAAATATGGCGAATATGTAGATCTACCACTTTGTATAAAAGTCTTTCAAAAACATGACAATATTATACTGAAAGAATTTGTAAGATTCCACACCAACAAAAGGTAATTTTTTTGTCATTTTGCTGCCCATGTGCTGTGTGTACAAGCTCGCACTGAACTGGATACCGAAGAAGAGGCAGATGAGACTGATTGTCTGCCTTGGCTGAAACTGTTTTGATACTGTAAGATTTGTTCTTGTAATAAGGATATCGCTTCCATCTTTTGCTGCAAAATATCATTCACTCGGCGCAGGTAATCATCAAAGCCCTGTGGATAGACAAAAAGAGATATCTCTAAAAACACGATAGATCTCAAAACTTCAGCTTACAAGTCTGTTACAGGAAAGTACTAAGACATCTAATTCAAGTCAAGTTAAATTTATTTATCTATCAGAGCCACACTCAGTAATAAGACATCTAATTTAAATTGAACTAAATTTATTTATCTATCAGAGCCACACTCAGTAATAAGACATCTAATTTAAATTGAACTAAATTTATTTATCTATCAGAGCCACACTCAGTAATAAGACATCTAATTTAAATTGAACTAAATTTATTTATCTATCAGAGCCACACTCAGTAATAAGACATCTAATTTAAATTGAACTAAATTTATTTATCTATCAGAGCCACACTCAGTAATAAGACATTTATTTATCTATCAGGGCCACACTATTAAGAATCTAATTCAAATTTATTTATTATCTATCAGAGCCACACTCAGTAATAAGACATCTAATTCAAGTCAAGTTAAATTTATTTATCTATCAGAGCCACACTCAGTAATAAGACATCTAATTTAAAATTGAATTGAATTAAATTTATTTATCTATCAGAAACACACTCAGTAGTAAGAGACATCTAATTCAAATTGAATTAAATTTATTTATCTATCAGAGCCACACTCAGTAATAAGACATCTAATTCAAATTGAATTAAATTTATATTATCTATCAGAGCCAAATTGAATTAAATTTACACTCAGTAACAATCTAATTCTTGAATTAAAAATTAGTTAGGTTTTCAGTGAAAGACAAGAGAATTGAATCAGTAGTGTATTTTATAGATTTACTCAGTTGAAATTCAAATTGAATAAACAGTTTCTTGAGTAGTAGAATCACTCAGTAGTAAGACATCTAATTCAAATTGAGTTATCTATCAGAGCATTCAAATTATCACCATTAATTTGTTTTAATTCAAAAAACCAACATTACTTTATTATGATAGGTGTTCCATGAATGAAAAGTAAGACATCTAATTCAAATAGGATTTAATAATACAGTAAGCCAAAAAAAGTGCTGAACCACACTCCAACATTGACATACCCGTCTTCCTGTGGATTTCTTTGCATTGAGGAGCAGACATTGACATTTCATACTTGCACAAAGAAGTGATGCTAGCTAGCTGATCTTCATGTGCAGATATTAGTTGCAATCTGCAAATAAAAAAGAGATCCATACATAAAATTTCTAGAAAGCAATTGTGCAACCCCTGTCCTTATTGTAACTGTTTACATACACCTGAACAGTCAGAGTGAACAAAGCATGGGTTTTCAGGTAGAAAAAAAAAACAAGATCTCTTCAAAATTTCTTAATAATATATACATTTATTTACATGGGATGCAGTTCTCTTAGTTAGAGTTGTAATTACTCAAATTATCTTCTTTAAAAAAAGAAAAGAAATTAAGATAAACATAAAGTTCAAAACATTTAACAAAATTCTGAATTTTTGGGAGGTAAAAATCTGAAAATGAAATCCATTGAAACGATATTATTTACATTCACGCAAGATGTTTGACAGAATATTGATATTTGTCACAGTGAGTTCCAATGGAAGGGAAAACCAGATTTGAACACATCTACTACTGCTTGGTGTCAAAGACCTCAGGTGATCACTATGAATACATCGTTGTGGCTAAATTCAGTGCATATACACACAATCTACGAAAATGAATTGCATGTTAATTGTAACAATGTTGAGTCATACCTTCTCACTTGAATAAACATGGTACAAAGAATGCTTTGTGGTATTTCTTCCCAAGTTCTGCTGTACGTATTAAAATCACTTATCAGAATGTCAAACTAGATCTATGTCTGTCTCTCTCTCTCTCTCTCTCCATAAAATTTTAAAATTTGAATCATCATTTCTTACAAAAGGTATAAAAGATAATTCTAAAAACAGTATTAGTAATTACACTTCATTGTTTGAATATCCAGGAAGACCAAATGAAAAATTCAACAAATGACCCATTAAAGATGTACCTGGCTTCCTCATTGTCTTGATTCACGCCGAGTCCTGAATGCTGGGATCTGTGGATGCACCCATCCATGTCGCTGTTGAAGCATTTACTGGCTTTGGCTGTAATACAGTTGAAGAAGAAGAGGAGGATAATACAGAAGAGGATACATGAGATGCAGACATAGAAGCGATGCTCGTCACAGGTTGCGGATGTATAGGTGAGAAGACAGATCCAGACGTTAGTTTTTCTGTGACAATGGCTCCACTGAAAAAAAGAAAAAAAACCCAAAACGTTGGCTATCAGCATTTCATTTCATCAGTTTAAGTAACAGAAAAGGAGGGTAAGGAAAGGAGAGAGAGAGAGAGAGAGAGAGAGAGAGAGAGAGAGAGAGAGAGAGAGAGAGAGAGAGAGAGAGAGAGAGAGAGAGAGAGAGAGAGAGAGAGAGAGAGAGAGAGAGAGAGAGAGAGAAAGTAGGAGAGAGAGAGAGAGAGAGAGTGAGTGAGAGAAGGAGTGAGTGAGTGAGTGAGAGGGAGAAAGAGTGAGTGAGTGAGAGAGAGCAAGAGAGACAGACAGACAGACAGACAGAGAGAGACAGGGAGAAAGAGAGAAACATACAGAGATGGAGACAGACGGGGGGAGAGAGAGAGAGAGAGAGAGAGAGAGAGAGAGAGAGAGAGAGAGAGAGAGAGAGAGAGAGAGAGAGAGAGAGAGAGAGAGAGAGAGAGAGAGAGAGAGAGAGAGAGAGAGAGAAAAGAGAGAGAGAGAGAGAGAGAGGGAGGGGGAGAGAGAGGGGGGACAGACAGACAGACAGACAGACACAGAGAGAGAAAGACAAAGACGCACAGACAGACGAGACATAGAAACAGAGATACACAGACAGACATAGAAACAAACAGAAAGAAAAAAAGGTGTACCATAGATGCCCCTGTCACCGAATTAAGTATTTACAAACAACTACAGCTATGATAGCTAACACTAATACACTGGATTCAAAATTATCACTGTGAGCACAAAGTGTCTGGACTTGGAGCAAACTTGGATGTTAGACATCCTCTTAGTCACACAGCATGTAGCCAATATTTCACATTAACATAGCCCTCTTATCACATACATACCCACATATGTAAAATGTATGCAACATGCTCTAAAAGTAAACTTGACTACTTTCAAGTCCCTGATCTTAGTCCTAAGTTTTCTTATATTATGTTTAAAATAGAGGGTGTTCCAGAAGTCTTCTGTCAATTTCAAATCGCTATTACAGAGCTGTTAATAAAAAATCCAGACTAAATTTTGTTCAATATATTTAGACAACATTGAAGTTTTTAATGGTACAGTAGTTACCACCTAAATGTCTGGTGCTTGGGGAGCAGAGAAAATGGACATTTAGGCAAAATGGGCATTTAGGCAAAACGTGCATCTGTGGGAAAATCGGTCAGGGCAAAAAAATTGGGGCGATCAGTGAACAGACAAGGATGACACGGTTGAAGCTTCATAACCAGGTGGTGTAGCTTAGAAGAGACCTCAGTTTAACATAAAATTGAATGAGAAATAGGAACACCTGGAAACCACGAAATTCTTTAATGCTAAGGTGATAAGCATGCTGGCAGGTTGACGATTGCTCTCCATGAAGACCCGAAGACATATTGGATAAGGTCAATGTGAAACGGGACAGGGAGCAATAAAACTGTTCCCACGTGAGGCATGCCCAGTCATTTAAAAACGCCAGGTAATTTCATGCAACTCATGACATCAAGAGGAAGAGCCAGTGGCAAACCAGTAATCCAATGGGACAAAGGAGTCTGGAAGACTGTTCAATTCTAATTGCCTAGTGGCAAACCAGTAATCCAATGGGACAAAGACTGTATGGTACATTGGGTGGAATTAAAAGGGGAAGACTGTTCAATTCTAATTGCCTAGTGGCAAACCAGTAATCCAATGGGACAAAGACTGTATGGTACATTGGGTGGAATTAAAAGGGGAAGACTGTTCAATTCTAATTGCCTAGTGGCAAACCAGTAATCCAATGGGACAAAGACTGTATGGTACATTGGGTGGAATTGGACTGTTCAATTCTAATTGGTGGCAAACCAGTGATCCAATGGAACAAAGACTGTATGGTACATTGGGTGGAATTAAAAGGGAAGACTGGTCATCTTTTATTACATTACATTGGATAGGTATATATATGGTGGTTACAATGCATCGCAAATAGTTGACGGGCATAAATTAACCATATTAGCGAGTGGATTACATTATTTTAGAGATTTCTAATCACTTACGGATGTACTTTATGATAATGTGGAGAAGATTATACCTGCAGTTGCCATTGTGACCGGGCATTTAGGTGAAAATCTTGGTTTTGAAACAGGCATTTAGAGTGGCAATTTATAAGTGAAGTGGCTAATTGAAATCAAATCGCCCACACAAGCCCAAAGACATTTTCAAAACAGGGTACAAAGGAAATATCAAAAATGCATTCGATCTTGGGCTCAGAACATTTTTTCAGTCTGGCTCAGTGGCAGATAAAGGAAGAAAGGGACGACCACATACATCTGAGGAAAAGCTGTGTTTGTGTGTTCACCAGGTAGGCTTAAATATGTTCATATTGCAGCAAGACAATTGAATTTTTCTTAATCAACTGTTCTTCTACAAACAGAATGTGAAAGACCTCACAGACCTTTTATTGAGAATAAAACGTGCAGCAAACATGACGAGAACTTGAACAAACGCATCAAATTCAAAGTGCTGAGCACATCAAATGGCAAACACATTGAAACACATTAAAAAACAGTTAGCTCAATGAAATCGTTCGGTGTTTCATTATTTCCTATTATTTTGTCTTTTGGGTTGTGTTAAACAAAACTTTAGTGTTTTCTCTTTCTTTTGGTCTATGTTGTATCTTTCAATCTATTTTCTGTTTTGTACTAAACAGTTTTAAAATTGACAGAAGACTTCTGGGACACCCTGCATAGAATTATTTCCTATCAATTATCCAAAATGGTTCAAGTTTTAGCAAAAACCTCTGAATATAACAGGAAGAATTTTAGGGTTACAGAACCAAAAGATATCAACCAAGGCTACTCCTAAATCATTTTGTTATCTGTAAACATTTCTGGTGTAAAAAAAAACGCACCTGGTCTTGACAGCTGCCTCAGGAACACTGGATGTTGGTACAAAATTTGTTGACTGAGAATTCACAGGTGGGTCTGGGAGATGTTTTAATCTATTTGACCTTTGTCCACTGCTTTGCTTTGGCACAGATGCGTCTTTACTATCAGAAATATTCATTTTCACTTCACTGGTTTCAAAGGAGGAAGCCCCGTGCGACTGATGAGAAACGGAGGCAACTCCAATCTCTGTGGGGGGAGGTGCTAAAGCAGGTGCCTGAGAATCTCCGCCAGTTTTGCTCTGTATGACGCCGGCTGGACCCTGATGCAACGTCTTGGGAGAGGGAAGCTCATTGTGAATCACCTTCCATCCGGCAGAATTCTGGGTCAAACCCGACTTGGGCGTATTGCTCCTTGTTAACATTCTGAACAAAACAATAAAAACGATTTACAAAACCAATTGCATGAATGGAAAAATCAGGAAACAAGAAAAAACAAAACAAAAAACTTAGAATACCGGAGAGATGAATCCCGCCTCATAGGAGGAAAAATTAACCATTATACAAGGCAAAATAGGGAGGGAGGGGGGGATAACAACCCACTCCAAAACGAAGAACATAAAAAAAAAAAAAAATAGTGTTAGTAAAAGGAGTACTGGTATTATTCTAAATAGTAGAATAAACCCAGTAAAAGGAGTACTGGTATTACTGTAATATAGTAGAGTAGAATAAACTCTAAATAGTAGAATAAACCCAATAAAAGGAGTACTGGTATTACTGTAATATAGTAGAATAAACCCAGTAAAAGGAGTACTGGTATTACTCTAAATAGTAGAATAAACCCAGTAAAAGGAGTACTGGTATTACTGTAAATAGTAGAATAAACCCAGTAAAAGGAGTACTGGTATTACTGTAAATAGTAGAATAAACCCAGTAAAAGGAGTACTGGTATTACAGTAATATAGTAGAAAAACCCAGTAAAAGGAGTACTGGTATTACTGTAATATAGGAGAATAAACCCAGTAAAAGGTGTACTGGTATTACTGTAATATAGTAGAATAAACCCAGTAAATGGAGTACTGGTATTACTGTAATATAATAGAATAAACCCAGTAAAAGGTGTACTGGTATTACTGTAATATAGTAGAATAAACCCAGTAAAAGGTGTACTGGTATTACTGTAATATAGTATAATAAACCCAGTAAAAGGTGTACTGGTATTACTGTAATATAGTATAATAAACCCAGTAAAAGGTGTACTGGTATTACTGTAATATAATAGAATAAACCCAGTAAATGGAGTACTGGTATTACTGTAATATAGTAGAATAAACCCAGTAAAAGGTGTACTGGTATTACTGTAATATAGTATAATAAACCCAGTAAAAGGTGTACTGGTATTACTGTAATATAGTATAATAAACCCAGTAAAAGGAGTACTGGTATTACTGTAATATAGTAGAATAAACCCAGTAAAAGGTGTACTGGTATTACTGTAATATAGTAGAATAAACCCAGTAAAAGGTGTACTGGTATTACTGTAATATAGTAGAATAAAACAGTAAAAGGAGTACTGGTTTACTGTAATAAAAGAATAAATCCAGTAAAAGGAGTACTGGTATTACTGTAATATAGTAGAATAAACCCAGTAAAAGGTGTACTGGTATTACTGTAATATAGTAGAATAAATCCAATAAAAGGAGTACTGGTATTACTGTAATATAGTAGAATAAACCCAGTAAAAAGAGTACTGGTATTACTGTAATATGGTAGAATAAACCCCTTGGCAGTACAAGTATTACTGTAATGTAGTAGAATAAACCCTTGGCAGTACAAGTATTACTGTAATGTAGTAGAATAAACCCCTTGGCAGTACAAGTAAGCTTAGATAGATAGAAAAGAAGGCCACATGATCATATTTTCCCATTTTAAAAATGAGAAACTGACAGACAATTTCAATGCTCACTTTGAAATGTTTTCAGGATCTGGCAGAGTGTGCTTCTTCCGCTGCATGCTGAGAGCTAACATCGGGTCACTCCGCTCCTTGCGCATACTTGACTTGTAAGAGTCCAGTCCTTTGTGGGTTCCACCCTGACCCTGGTCAGAGAAAGAGGCCCTGATACTGTCAGTGGAATCATCACTCACGTCTCCCGTAGGGGAGTGTGACGCACGACGACGGGGCGACGGAACTCGGATCCTACTCCTGAAGTTTGAGATTTGGGACTCTGAGATGCCACCTCTGGCAAGGGTGAAGAGGGTGGGTGAGGAGACATGGGAAATGCTGGCGTTTCTTCGGAGATAGGAACTATGCTACCAGTTTGGATATTTTCACCGGGAGTTTTCCCCGGTGATTGATGCTGAGCAATATTTCCCGAGTTGGGCTAGACTCAGGATGTAGCGTGTCTTTATCCCCCATGAAGGAACTCTGTCTTGTAGCTACTGCTGTGGCCGTGGATTCGTTGAGAGCTTTGGCGTAAGCTCCAGACGGTGGACTGTCATTAGATGGAGGGCCATCTCTATGGCCTATGTGAATTGAGGAGAGATCGTTCATACCGCCATGATGGTGGTGGGGTGAGAAATCGTTGCGCAGAGCTTGTCTTTGTGTGAATTTGGTAAGGTCGCTACTGTCTGCTGGCATTGGGATCATCATGCTCTTATTCCAAAATATCAGGCTGTCTTCTGTCCTAGGAACAGTCCCACCACCCTCCTCAAGTGGCTTGACTGAAGTTGGTGCCAAACTACTGGTACCTGCAGCTCTACTGCCACTGGAAGGTGACGGAACGCCAGCAGAAGTTGCTTGATCTTCCTTGCTGGCGGGTTCATTTGAAGAAAGTCTGTTAAACACGGAGGGAGCTGGGAGATTTTGGGGAAGTAATTTTTGTTTCAGGGATTTTTTTATTCATCGGTCTAGAATTATTTGTGAGTGGAGTTGCAATGTCCGTTTGATCATCCCGTTTTCCACGTCAACTGACTTATACACCACAGGTTTCACGACTGGAGCTTTTCTTGTGAAGTGTGGAACACTCATTGCAACATTTTCAGAGGCAGCCGCTGCTTCCTGCACTATGGAAGGATTGGGTATATGAGACCGGGAATTTCTCTGGTATTAGCGGCATCCTCAGCAGGTATTTCAGAGGACGGAATACCCGGCTCAAGTCATTTATCTCATCAAAGTTATTGAAGTCCGAAGTTGGGAAATCAAACTCGGTATCCGTGGATTTCGCCACGGCCAGCTGCCGGCCACCAAAGGCTCCATTTCTATTGGCTGGATTTGTGATGTTACATGAGTCAGTGTCTGTGTGATCAGATTCACTGGGGGATGCGTCTGGGGTGGAGCCGTAGCACCTTGGGAAGCTGCTGTTGCGTGACTAGATGATCGGGAAGAGGAACCTCTGGGAACACTGGGGCTTTTATGCTCTTCCACGGGTATGTTTTCAGTCGGACCCTGACTAGCCCGTTGCCTGCCACCGTCCCTGTTGCCGTGTCGCCGAGGCATATTGTGACCACGGATAGGGGTCTCTGAGGGGTCAGGATCAAACTCAGAACTTGGCTGGGCCCTCTGTATTCTTGATGAGGTACCCTCCTCAAGGGAGTGGAGCTTGACAGGATGTTTGAGGGTGGAAAATAGAAGGGGCGGTGGGTGGAATGTTCATTAACAAGTTCATTTCCTGGCCGACAGAGCTACTGCGCACTGAATCCTTTTTTAACTCTTTCACTCTGAGAAGGAAAGAGAAAAAAATTTGATTTTCATAATAAACATCATTCTTGTGAAATCTGTTTAGATGGGAAGAGAACTACGGGGTAAATTTCAAATGATAGAAGTGAGATGCAAACATCGTAATTTAGTCACATTGTGACAAGCAAACTTTCTTTACCTCATATGAAAATCTAAATATCTGTTTTGGTGACATGTGGTTTATGATCTCTGTGCTGACAGAGAAATTTGTAACAGTAACAGTGACGAGTCACAAACTGGAACAACCGTGTAATCTCTCACATAAACGAATGGCCTAAATTAAACATTGTTTCCCTCACAAATCTTATAAAAAGGATTTAACTTGACCAAAGTCGTATTAAATGAGATTATAATTGGGTATGTTTTCGAATGGAATAATTATTCTTGTACTCAAGACAATACACTAAAAAAATTCACTAGATTCACTAACCTTAAGACAAATTTGACATCTTTATAACTATCCAAATAGGACGCTGGGTACAACAGACTGTGAAATCAAATTACCTGTCGGCATAGCGCATGGTGTTGAGGGTGTTCTCACAGGCGGACTGGGTCGGCGAGACATTGGCAATCATGCAAGTCCTTGAGTTGCCAACAAAGGAGTCTTTGAGAATGTGAGTCAGCTTGCTTTGCCGAATGGGGTATGTCGACTCTCCTGGTCAATAGACCGAATGCATTCCTTGAGCTAAAAATAAAAAATATAAAAATTTCATGGGATTTTTTCAATGCAGCAGTTGAACTGATCAGCTGAGGATGTCTTCCTTGTAAACTGGAGAGAGGAGTTTTTTGACGTCATGTCATTAAGAAATGTTATGAATTGAGCAAATAAAATATCTCACATCAAAAGCTCTTCAACTGTTTTGTATTCCAGCTACTTCAAGAGTTACTGACTGAATAGAGATATGGTTGATTGCAGAAAATAAAACAGTTGAAATATTTTATATGACTGACAGAAAACTAAAAGAATATATGTTTACTATGACATAAAATCAAATTAGAAGTAAAACAGTAGTAAATGCCTAACACACCATCCCACCCAAGATCCTGCATTTCTCAGAAACAGAATTTTTTTAATGTACAAATTGGCCCCCTAACATCCTACCTTTTGGGAACAGACTGGACACAAATTTTCTCCCTATCTGAGTCGTCAGCATGCTCATTGTTTCACAATGATTGCCAATAACAGCCATCTCATTCATAAACTCAACTATGAGATTAATACAGCCACCTGTGCATAATTAAATGTTGTAAACTGCTTCACTCAGCAAAAACAAGGCAACAAGGCACGGCTTGGCACCCATCTTAGCACCTATTTCCGTCATACAATTAAAGACCTTGTACCGTGAAGGTCAGATTTTGCTGTGTTCCTCCTGCAAACCTTGTGACACGAAGGGCACATTTTGCCGTGTTCCTCCTGCAAACCTTGTGACACGAAGGTCAGATTTTGCCACGTTCCTCCTGCAAACCTTGTGGCATGAAGGTCAGATTTTGCCACGTTCCTCCTGCAAATCTTGTGGCACGAAGGTCAGATTTTGCCGTGTTCCTCCTGCAAATCTTGTGGCATGAAGGTCAGATTTTGTCATGTTCCTCCTGCAAACCTTGTGGCATGAAGGCTGAATTTTTCAGTGTGGATGGAAGATGTCCTTCAAATTGTGTCTACATTTTGTATTTTCATAGGGGTTTTTTTTTTCACTCGTTGGCTCAATTAAATCTTAAAACTAGCTTTCTGATTGGTCAGCGGGAAAAAATTGAGAAAACTGATGCTATCTTTGCGTCATCAGTGAACCTTAAGTAAGTCCAATGAGATAGGAGGTGTCACGTCTCCAAGGTGCGAAGAATTGACCCTTTTGTTACAGAGTGAGTCTGGTTAAGATTACACTTTTTCAATTTCCCAAGGGGTGGGATGTTAGGCGGACACGACTGTATAAGGGTTTTGACTTACAGCCAGCAAACTCTGATTTATTTCAGCTCCTTCCATTCTGGTTTGTCGATCTGTGTCTGTAACATCCGAGGCTCTTTCACTGCCAGCAAGATCGATGAATGATATCCTGAGAAATCAAAGTCAAATTGTAATGAAACTACTTGTCATTCACTTCGATGCAATTAACCCACCACACATATGTGCACATGGAGAAAAACACAATATCTTTCACACTCTTATATTCAGAGATGTATTAATTATATCATGAACACTATGCTTTCAAACCGTTACAAGTTTATGAGACAGACATCGGCAATGCAAAGAAAGTTAGGAGTGGATTACTTTATTGTAAGTAAAATAACTCATAAAAAAAGAACTGATTGGCACTTGTTTTTGTTGTTCTCCTGGAGTAAACAGGCTGCAAAGGCCTATTCTGAATTATGGATTGATTAATTTAATGATGAAAACTATAGGATTGATATTCTGGGTTATTTGTACTTGGGACTGCAGAAAAACAAAAACAGTTTATCCATAAACAGAATGTTTGAGTTACTGCAGAAAAACAAAAACAGTTTATCCATAAACAGATTGTTTGAATTACTGCAGAAAAACAAAAAACAGTTTATCCATAAACAAATTGTTTGAGTTACTGCAGAAAAAAAAAAACAGTTTATCCATCAACAGATTGTTTGAGCTACTGCAGTAAAACAAAAAACAGTTTATCCATAAACAAATTGTTTGAGTTACTGCAGAAAAACAAAAAAAAGTTTATCCATAAACAGATTGTTTGAGCTACTGCAGTAAAACAAAAAACAGTTTATCCATAAACAAATTGTTTGAGTTACTGCAGAAAAACAAAAAAACAGTTTATCAATTAACAAATTGTTTGAAATACTTATGATCATAACAGCCTTGAATATTGACAGTACTTAATTTTTTTAAATCTTACTACATATTTCTAATTTTTACCAAATTTATTGCATAAAAACATGCATAAGAACATTATCTATAAACTTACATGGAAAGCAGAACGAGATTAAATATATTCCAAATGATCCACTTACTTTCCTAGCTTCACATCTTCTGCATTTCCTGATGTCCAACTGCAGAACCGCGTGTGAACGGAGGAGTCAGGATTCACTCCTGTTGAACCTTTGCTGCGTACAGAGTTGCACGTAATCCATGATCTGAAATGGACAAAGTTTCCTTCCTTCTTGAAAATATCATTATATTATTATTCAGAACTAATCATTAAAGAATGGGTATACAATATCAAGTCATCTTTGGTTTGAAATTTGGTACAATTTTTAAATTAATTCACCGCTATATGACAGCCTTCTGTCAATTTACTTCAGGGAAGTAAAATAATGAACACGCACCTGAACAAGGACGTAACATCAGTAGCTTCGGTTTCAGTGAGTCCTGCAATACACACATGCCTGCTTCCATCTTCCCTTACATGAAGTCTAAAAGAAATAAAAACAACAACAAAGAATTCAATTACATCTAATTATCGTCACTTGATCAAATATGACACGGGTACAAAGCTTATAAGTGTGTATAGCATGTTTAAAAATGACAAAATTATTTAATTTAAATATTCTCCGCCCTATCGAGATATTGAAAACAGATACAAAGATAGTAGGCAGATGAATTTACAGACAGCGGAAGAGAGAAAGACAGACATACAGAGATATAGAAGAAAAGAAAAGAGCCAGAGAGACAGAAAGACAGATAGATGTAAAAAGAGAGATAAAAGGACAGAAAAAAAAGGAAGAGAGTGAGAGAGAGTGATGAAAAGGCAAAGTGAGAGAGAGAGAAATAAAATGGCAGATGATTGAAATGTGTATAATCTGTTACTGCATCTTCATCTCATACTATTATAATATAGATCTAGTACTACTTTGCTTAAACTATGTAAATTACTCATTTTTTCATAAAGACTACATCAAATCAAATAATATAAATGTAAATTATACCTTCAGTCAAATCAATGTATCAGCACTATAATTTGTTATTGAGAGAGAGAGAGAGAGAGAGAGAGAGAGAGAGAGAGAGAGAGAGAGAGAGAGAGAGAGAGAGAGAGAGAGAGAGAGAGAGAGAGAGAATGAGAATGAGAGAGAGAGAATGAGAGAGAGAGAAAGAGAGAGAGAGCGAGAGAGAGAGAGAGAGAGAGAGAGAGAGAGAGAGAGAGAGAGAGAGGGGGGGGGGACAGAGAAAGACTAGGACAGAGATAAAGAGAAGGAGATATTAAAAGAGCTCAATGAGACAGCAGAAGGAGGAAGGTAAAATCAAAACTAAAAAATTACAGATGCTGTCCTTTACCTATTTCTTTTGTTGAGTAAGTCAAATAGTTGGCCGCAGTATATCTCAAAAATAGCTGACCATACGTGAAGTCCTCTACCATATCTTCCTGACTCGATGATAGAAAAGATGTCTTCTCCAGCGAGTAAGTACAGTCCTGGCACTCCTTCATTTCCCAACATGGTGTGAGTTTTCCCCGCCCCTGTCTGACAGTAGGGCAAAACATGTTGCTGTGCCGCTATAGGTCAAATGGAAAGAATGAACATACACAATGTAAACATCAACTCCAAATGTAACGGTACATGTAAATTTGCACTGAAGAAATTGGTTTATCGAATCAGTTCACCATTTAATCAGAGCATAAAATGTGATTTTTATTCTTTATCAGTTCCTATTCTACCTTCTGGGTGCATGGTGTTTATTACAGTCAAAAAATAAAAGGATTATCTTAAATTGGAGACAAACTATGAAATGGAAAACAGAAAAGGGGGAAAAATCTATGACTATGACAAAGAAGTTTTGATCTGATGCCTTAATTTTAACATTTAGTGAACTGTGAACGACCTCATCAACTATTGCAACAAAATTACCTACAAATGCTATCATCAAAATTATTAATAAAAGACAAACATTTGATGATTTTGCCAATGATTTGCATTTTTACCCATTAAATACACAGCTAATTAATGGCCGAGCAGCTCTGATATATACATCTGGATTGGAACAATCCTCATCAAAGACCTCGTCAAATACAAATTCATGCTGAAACGAGAGGAATGTTTAACAGTTAAAATCAGAGAAGGAAATATTTCCCACATTTACAAAGAGTAGCATTTAATCAAACACTTAAAATGTGTCGTGGCATCAGTGGCAGAGGGATTAGAGACCATGAGGTACCAAGTTCAAATCTTAGCAAAGCTAGGTCTGACATTTGTGTTCCTTGGGAAAAACACCTAGCTACATATTTTCCCCACTCTACCCAGGTGCAAATGAGTACAAGCACTAGCTTAGGAATAAAAGATTTTTGCCAAAAACATTTTTGTGATTAATCAACTTTGCCAAAAATTGGACAAGTTGCTATATATATACATTTTCAAAAAAATTATAAAATCAAAACAGTTTAATTTATACAAAATCGCTTCTGACTGTGGCTAGATATTGAACCGAATAATGTGTGTGCAAAGCTAGAGCCAAGTTTGTTCAAAACTGAAAAAGCCTAGTTGAATGGGGCGTCAAGCACGCAAAATTAACTATCTTTGTTTCAGAAACTAAACCTAGAATCAGAAATTATAGAGCATTAGTACATAACATTCCACGTGTGACGTCAGAAGAAAAACATAAAGGAGAAAGAAAGAAAGAAAAAGACAGTGATGATAAGAAACGTAGCAGAGGGGGTGTGAAGAATGAGCGAGAGTGGAAGGTTCAGATCTAGAATGAAATAAAAATATGAAAATAAGTAAGTAATAAAAGGTGAGAAGGAGATAGAAAGAAAGAGAAATAGAAGGAGAGAGAGAAAGAATGAGAGAGAGAGAGAGAGAGAGAGAGAGAGAGAGAGAGAGAGAGAGAGAGAGAGAGAGAGAGAGAGAGAGAGAGAGAGAGAAAAAGAGGGAGGAAGAAAGGAAGGGGAGAGAGAGAAAACAGGCAGGAAGAAAAAAAGGGAGAGACGTGTGAGTATGGGAAACAAGAACGAAAAAATAGGATAAATGTAAGATTAGATCTATATCTCACTGGGTCTAGAAAGAAGAAATGGAATGAAAGGAAGTATCAAGCAAGACAAAAATTTACACTGAAGGTGCGAAATGTATATAAATTACAAATTTATCAATGCAATAAGGGAAGAGAGTAAACAACTTATCTGAAATTTCAAAAAATGCCAGTTAGGACTAGCTGATGTTATCCAAATTATCAAAGTTTCAAGTTTCGGTTATATCCGAAACGTCACGTGTTTGTTCTGTCTTTATTAGTGGAGTTGTCATTTATTGTCATATTTCGCCAGCAATTAAAAGTAATTCCTCTTTAAAGTGTTGATGAAACAATGGTTTTAAATGCCACATATGTATTGAAATTTTAGAGCTATTTAATAAATATAAAACACACATATTATATGTGTGTGTGTTAAAAAAGTTATGAAATCAGAAACTCTTTGCATAATTCTCTGATCAAGGACTACCCACCTGAAGAGTGTATGCTTGAAGATCCACTGCCAGTTTTGGTTCATTAACCATCAGCATATTTGTGCTTTCAACTGAAACAATATCTTCATCTTTGCTCTCTGCTCCCTTCTGGTAAGTGGCCTCTTTCTGACACAAACTTTAATTCTCTCGTCTCCAATATTATTTCTTTGAGATGCTGAAGTACGGGATGATTTGGTTTTAGAGGTGGTGACTTTGTGAACTCCATAATTATAACCCTTGGTCTTTGAATGCCTAATTTTTCGACAGGACCTCTAGAACCTGATGCACGGAGGGCATTTGCAGAGGTAGGACTCAAGTTTACATGAGGTGGGGTTGCCTCATGATCAGACTGAGCATCTGATGAATCTGATTCGCTGCTGTCTAACATGTCTAGGTAAGAAGCAGCTGAAAAATTTGGTACTCTGTCACGTGGAACCATTTCTCTGGAGTCTTGTGAAATATTCCCACCACTTATAACTGAGGGAGAATGAAAGAGCCGGTTATGTGATGACTCTCTTCCACCTTCAGGCACCTGAGACAATTGTTCATGTTGACTGTGAAGATGGGAACTTCTATGTACAGGTGGTGGGCTATTGGAGATACCTGAAGCATGCACAGACTTTATAATGTTAACTAGTTCAACAAGCCGACGTTTATCCTCACTACCAGTGATGCCAAGTGCACAAAACTCTGGCATTCCCAAATTAATTAGAGCTTCAGAACGTGTGATTCCATTGGCTCGAAAAGCTGGATAAAACTGTTCTAATCTTGCCTCACGTAGACATTCATACAGAGTCCCCATCTCAAGAACCTGTAAGAATGAAAAGCACATCCTCTTTAGATTTAATTTCCTCTTTACAACCTAGAAATAGAATCTAAATCTAAATCTTTATAATAATAGATAAAACAGTAACAGCCCTTTCAAAACAAATATTACATGGCTAGATCTCTAGTATTTTGCTATCTTCTACAAGTGAGGTTTATGAATTATGAGTTTCAGGCAAATCTGCATCATTTTTACTAATACGATGAAGAATTTTATCATAATCTGTAGATCTACATGGGTTATTTTAGGACTAATACTAGAAATCTATGACATTTACCACACAACATACCTTTCAAATAAATTGATACTGATCATATCCCATAAAATGATTAGACAGACATCGAGATCCAATTAAAATAACATAATTTAGGTACATTCTGGTCAGGTATCCGTTCCATCATATCAGCTCGTGCCACCGTTGCTCTATGACACAGCCTGAGGAGATCCATTTTTCACAAACGATTGCACGTCTAGACACGTTGCCATTGTCATTATCGGATTGGTCGCCGATGACTGCAATAAAATAAAAATAATACTGACAAAGAACACATGATTCACTGAATATTTCACACAGTCCTTAGAAAAATTACACATATTTGCAATCCGTCACTGTGCTAGCGGGTAAAGGTAATCCACGATGTACCGTGTTTCCATTTTCTATGCATCACAAGAAAAATGTTATAAAGATTTGTTTACAAGCAACGCCATTTTGAACTTCCCGCTGCCATGGTAAACATGGGTTCAAGAAAGACGTGAAAATATTGGCCCGTTAAATTAATATCCTTGTGTTGATAGTATTCGGGGTTAAAATGCATTGAAGCTGAATCGCTAAATTGTGTGCAGCAAGCACTGATATTGATGATATTTATTAGCTCTACCCAGATGCCAGCTGTTGTCGGGGGTAGACCATAGGCCTATAACGGGCACAAGGTCTATAGCGGTCATGTGACAGCCCATATCTTACTAAATATAGATCGATCTCGAAATGGTTCGACTCACGACTCCGACTCACTCACTCTCTCCTGTGTTTCTATCAATGATGGCGCTCACGGCAAAGCTCGCCCGAGCTTCCTTCATCTGCCAGTCTTTCTGACCATAACATACTGACTTTCGACATTAATAACAATGTTTATGTCTGATGATCACCATGACAGGAGATCGCAAAACGACTCTGCTACGGCACAACACCACAGGGGCTGCGCCACAGAATACGTACGTCTCTGATTACCTTGAAATCAATTATTGTTTACCTCGATCTACAGTATGAGCACGATTGCTGTTTGCACAACTGCTTGGCCTACTCATTGCTGTACTGTGTCAAATCGCTGAGTGGGGGCTATGGGGAAGAGGGAATGGGGTGTTTGTGTGTATAGAATTAAGTAGAATATCATTGAATTATATTATATTTAAAGAAATCAAAGGCCATCCACACTAATTATTTGAAGACAAATTATCAATGGGTCATGGAAGGATAATTATTGTACATCAGTATAATATATTCCTAATTGCTTTGCAGAATCCATGATGAGACCCGGTGTAAATAAACGTTTCATTTTTGCATTGCTTTAAAGTTGAGCTGTATTAGTTTCGTTTTAAAAATAGATCTTTTATCTTTACCCATTTCTGCAGAATATTAATTAGCATTATTCACCATTAATTAATGTCAAATGGACCTCTACTCTATATGTCACTTATGATGAATGGACCTCGGCATTGTTCGTTCATCATTTATGATGAATGATGATCCTCATTAATGACAAATGGACCACTACTACTATTAAAACATCACTGATTTTTAATTTGTCATCTTATTCTTATGGCACACCAATTTAACAATCACGATTCAATTTAGTGTATTTGAATGCAAAGCGAAAAAGTTCTGTTTTCAACGATTTTCAACGATCTTTTAGGGAGTGGGGTGATTTGGAATTACGTGTATGAGGTGACACAGAATCCAGACAGCGGGGCCAGAAAATGTTTTTACAATCAAGAACAGCACACTCCCACTCTCATTCATCTGCCATTCGTCTGTTAGGATGTATCCATCCTTTACATCGTCCAATGACATTGTGATTTCCTTGAATGTTGAATAAACAATATTAGGCCATAGGCTACAGGGCCAAAAGTCACACAAAAGTGTTTTGTGTGTGTGTGATAGAGAGAGAGGTGTGTATATTTTAACATGAAGATGTGTTTCTCTTTTGTCTCATTTTGTCTGTCTGGCAGTCATCTTTTTCAATACAAAATTATTTATAGGCTACACATCATGTAAAGTCTTTGTCTCATTTTCCTTATTTTCTGTTACTTTCTTCCTGCTTTTCAACTTTTTAAATATTTCTAGGTGTAAAAAACATACATATTCATATATCTATCTATCTATCTGAGTGAGATACAGACAGAGAGAGTTACATTGTCGATGAAACTGTCTAAACATGTAGATATCCCTGATATATGAGATTTGTCCTTCAAATGTTCAAATTCACATGTTTTTTCATGTTTTTATGAATGTTGGATGCTTTGATCCAATAGAAAAGTTGCAATAACGCGCAGGATCTAAATTCAGATTTCCATATATATTTTTTTCCTACCTTGGAAACTCTTAACCTTATAAGTCTAGGAGTGTAGTTAGCTCGATTGGTAGCATGCTTTCTTTTCATGGCGAGGCGATGGGTGCCACGCAGAGGTCGCGGGTTCGATCCCCATGGTGGCCTGGATTTTTTTCTGTCTATTCCTTGTGTTTGTCTCGTCTTTGTTCCTATGGGGCTTTCATATTATCTTGTGTCATTACATTTAGTCTAGGAGCAGACTTGTTTAGATCTTTCAACAATTTCAACTCTAACCTTGTGAGTCAAGGAGTGGATTTGCTTGGTTAGATCTTTTTAAAAAATTCATCGACTTTAACCTTGTAAGTCAAGGAGAGGAATTATTTGTTTAAATCTTTCAAAAAGGTCAACTCTAACCTTGCAAGTCAAGGAGAGGAATTATTTGTTTAGATCTTTTCAAAAAGGTCAGCTCTAACCTTGTAAGTCCATTTTGTGCACAACTGATTTTTTTCTCCATGTTTGTTCTACATTCTAAGGACTAAAGTAGTTATTGAATCGTAATTCAAAAAGTATAACATAGTGTTTACTGCCCTATTCGATGATCTATTACATTATTTGCTTGTCCTGAAAAAGGATGTCAGGCAGACTTAAGTGTTTAGATAGTTTCACCGCCAATGTTATTTATATAGATAGACAAGCACGCCCGTGGACAATGATGATTATGATTACTCTTTTACCACATTCTTTTTTATCAACGATGAACTACACAATAGGTTACTGGGTGCAGGATGATATTAAGTATCGATACAGTTTTCAATACGTAGGTTAAGCGGGATTTTCATTGCAGATCTAATGACAGGAAATGAAGGATTGGGTAACAATAACAATAAAAGGTTTTGTGGATCAAGGGAGAAACAATCTTTTTCCAGTCAATTAAAATACTGATTTTACCCAAGAGTTTATTGGCTAAGAACCTAAAGCAGGCTATTTGAAATCTACCTGTGAAATATGGTGGTTGTGGATGCAGTAGTTCCTGAGTACAGTTTTACATATATAGTTATATATGTTTTCAGCAATCAAATATTTGAATTGACAAATAGCATAGAGAGAAGAAAGCACATTGTGTTCACATAAAGTTTAGTTTCACTTTACTGGTCCAGAAGTAAAGAATTTCACACTTTGATTAGAATCCTTTTCTGATTAAGGTAAAACTATTTTAAAAGCTGACTTGTAAAATGTCACAACACATCTAACAGGATGGGATGAGCTATTTTTAAAATTGTTTTTTTACATTTGCATCTATGATTTTATCTTTCAATGTCCCATTTATGCTAAGGATATTATCTCACGGTGATATTTTGGTCTAAACAAAAGGGGTGACTTATATGTTATCTTTATCACTGTCCCATAGTACTACTATGAAGTATGTTACATTGATGAAAATAGAAACATTCATATATTTCTCTATTTAGATAGAGAAACATTAGGCATGTTGATCTCCATTGTTTTTCTTTTGTTGACAGCATACAGGCTTTTGGGTCGCCGGTCTATGGGCACAAAGAGATTGGTGGTTTCCAGTAAGGTCTTACTCTCCGCTATCCCAACTCAGAACTGTGATGTCATCCTGACCTTTCCAGCAAAAACAGAAGATGCCACCCTCCTGTGGCTCCTTGCTCGTCTCAAGTCACGGACACCTGCCCTGACTGTGCATGTGCGACATCACAGTCACAGTGGAATCTATGGCTTCTATCTCACGGCTGCTTATGAAAGGTGAATAGGTCTTTACGTTCTTTTTTTAAAGTTTTGATTTCCTTCTTAAGTCATGCCTCCCACAGTTCCCTCCAATAGAGTATTACCCAAGTTTTCACATTTTCAAAATGTCATGTCCAAAGTTTTTTTTCAATATTTACTTCCTTGTGAGCGATACTGGCGGTCCTCCTCCATTATAAGGCTCTTCTCTTTTAAACGCATTCCTGGTGTAAGGATTTTCATCTACAACCTTTATTTTACTTTTACATATAAAATGAAAATAGACAACTCATAATCAATCCCCATTTGTTAAATCAAATCTGTTTATCAAATGTGTAAACTAATGTAAATACAAAGCAAAAGTTACCTAGCAGCTTTTATAAACCTCATATAAAAGATGATAGGGATGAAAGTATTATTTAAAAAGACTTTTTTTTGTAAAAAAAATTAAATATACACATTTCTTTCTCTTTCCCTCCGTCCCTTCCCACATCCCCACCCCCTCCCTCCGCTCTCTCTCTCTCTCTCTCTCTCTCTCTCTCTCTCTCTCTCTCTCTCTCTCTCTCTCTCTCTCTCTCTCTCTCTCTCTCTCTCTCTCTCTCTCTCTCTCTCTCTCTCTCTATCTATCTCTCTATCTATCTATCTCTCTCTCTCTATCTCTCTCTCTCTCTCTCTCTCTCTCTCTCTCTCTCTCTCTCTCTCTCTCTCTCTCTCTATCTATCTATCTATCTCTCTCTCTCTCTCTCTCTATCTATCTCTCTCTCTCTCTCTCTCTCTCTATATATATATATATATATCGATCGCTCTCTCTGTCTCTCTCGCTCTCTCTCTCTCTCTGTCTCTCTCTCTCTCTCTCTCTCTCTCTCTCTCTCTCTCTCTCTCTCTCTCTCTCTCTCTCTCTCTCTCTCTCTCTCTCTCTCTCTCTCTCTCTCTCTCTCTCTCTCTCTCTCTCTCTCTCTCTCTCTCCCTCTCTCCTCTCCCTCCCTCTCCCTCTCCTCTCTCTCTCTCTCTCTCTCTCTCTCTCTCTCTCTCTCTCTCTCTCTCTCTCTCTCTCTCTCTCTCTCGCTCTATCTATCTCTCTCTCTCTCTCTCTCTCTCTCTCTCTCAATGTATGTCTGTGTGTGTGGGAGAGGGGGAGGGGGAGACGGTAGGTTAGTCAAACGTAATTCTTGTTATGCCTCTGTCTGTACAACACACTACGAATTATGCTTTGAAAATACTTGTGGTAGCTTTCATTTTTTGGATGCATCAAATAAGTGAGTAGCAAACTGAAAATTTGCTTGCAGCTTCAATGCAAATTAATATTTTATTCTTTTCCCCAGTTTGCTGCAGGGGCTGAAGAGCTCAGCATTTTGAAAACCCTTGAAATCGGAATATGGCGGTGGAATGAAAGAGTTTGTCTTTGAGGATCAAGATTGTTTTGCAGGTGTTGAGAATGAAGCAAGGTTCCTCACAAGTCAGGAGAGGCAAAATATCGTTCTTCATTTCCTGAACGATTTACGTGCTACAGGGGATGACACCCTAGAAGGAATCAAATTTGTGGAGAGCCAACCAATTGGTTTGTTATTTTTCAATGGATTCTGAGAAATAGTTTGATTATTTAGAAATGTTATAGTTTGATTATTTATAAATGTACAACATCATATGTTGCATAAGATATGTTTGAAGGAGAAAATAGAATGAACTTTTTAAACACTCCCTCCCAAGTAACTGATTTATTTAACAAACTTACTTGTAGCTCTGAAAGGGATTTCCCATAGTAAGTGAAAACACATGACGTAATCAATCTTGGTGTGTGTTGAGCCTTGGTGCCCTAGTATCGATTTGTTTATGTCTATAAAAATATAGTTTAGTCTAGATATGTCTAGTACTGTATCAAACCTTCTCGTATTTTCTGGAATGTTCTGGAAATTTCCGTTTCTGGAAGAGTCTTTGTCTTTAAGTATAAAAAGGACAGTTTATCTATGATTGAAAGAGTGGGAGAAATAGATTTGATAATTGTGAGAAAAATACATGTTGATTCCACCTTTATATGCCAACATTGTGAATTTGCTTCACCTCATTGAGAGATTGTAGACTGTGAGTATAATAAACATCTTTGTTGTAATTATTAATTGAGCATTTGATGTTTCTAGATTGTGTCTACACCTTGACAACATCTAGATCTAGAGTAAACTGCCCGCTCCATATTTATTATCCTTGGTAACAATTAACTACATTTTTGTAGTTTGCTGAATGACATCTATATCAACCATAGCATTGAAAACATCAAGTAGCATCAGTAGCTTTCAAAGCAATTCCATAAACTCTATAATAATATTGTCGATGAAAAATTGGTCATATGTGCATTAGGAGTTAGAGTACAGTGTTTTTTCTTGGTGGGCAGTTTTTATCATCTTAGTTACCACATTAGATTCAAATAGCTTTTGTTTTCAAGGTCTGATAATATTTGTTTAAGATGCTTAACTTAATGATTTTCTGTTCGTTGTAAAAAACCTTAGTACTGGGAGTTTGTTATCATGATGACGCTGGTTCAAACCTCATGGCTTGCCCAGGTGTTTTCACAACGTTGTACTCTTAGGAAAGGTACTTCGCTCTACTTTCCTCACCCAAGTGTGAATGAATACCCAGCTATAGGAAGAGAAATGTCTTGTCAGAGTGTTTGTACAAAGTGCCTAACAGGCTGATGTACTCCCAGGGAGTTGAGAAGGACTTTGATTGCAATGGCCTGTTGAGAGATAACTGATGTACAGTCAGTGAGTCTGCACATGTGCAGGAATGTGGACTATAAATCCATCTTTATATTTATCTTTTGTTCTTTCTTTTTATTGTAATGATAAGGACCTAAATGGAGAGCATTGACATCATTTGTTGTTAATTGTGTAGAAGTCACTATCACATTTCTATGATTTTCCTCTCTGCTGTCTACATGTAGTGCCGATGCTGATCACCAAAAAGGTCATTTCCCAAGTGTTTCCCCTGCACAACAGCGAAGATCTCAAACGGCTCAGCCAGACATGGGTGCAGGCAATATTTTCTCCTCAGCCATTAGGTAAGAATTTGTCTATATTTGTCTGATTTTGGTTTTGGGGGAAATCCGAGTTTGATGAGTTTCCAGGGACTCAGTGACCCAGAGGCATGCTGTCAGCCTCTCAACCAAAAAGCTCATGGGTTCATGCTTCAAAAGTTTACACATTTTCTCTGTGTTATTTGAGTAAAACTCACCTAGTCCCATCAGACGATAAAAGGAAGTCCCCTATGAAGATCACAACACTTTGTGCCCTTTAAAAATCCTTTGGCTGTTTACAAGGCAGTTCGGGCAAAATTAAAAATCTACCAAACCCCTGAGATCACCTTAGCTGTGGATGTGAGTAAATCAATCAAATCACATTCATGCATTTTCACCAGTGGCAGGGGCAGAATTAAAACATTTCTTGCTTGTTGTCTGTCTATTGCATGTAACTCTCTTCTCTCATTTCTTGCTCATTGCCTGTCTGTTGCATGTAACTCACTTCTCTCATTTCTTGCTCATTGTCTGTCTATTGCATGTAACTCACTTCTCTCATTTCTTGCTCATTGTCTGTCTATTGCATGTAACTCACTTCTCTCATTTCTTGCTTCTTGTCTATTGCATGTAACTCACTTCTCTCATTTCTTGCTCATTGTCTGTCTATTGCATGTAACTCACTTCTCTCATTTCTTACTTCTTGTCTATTGCATGTAACTCACTTCTCTCATTTCTTGCTCATTGTCTATTGCATGTAACTCACTTCTCTCATTTCTTGCTCATTGTCTGTCTATTGCATGTAACTCACTTCTCTCATTTCTTGCTCATTGTCTATTGCATGTAACTCACTTCTCTCATTTCTTACTTCTTGTCTATTGCATGTAACTCACTTCTCTCATTTCTTGCTCATTGTCTGTCTATTGCATGTAACTCACTTCTCTCATTTCTTGCTTCTTGTCTATTGCACGTAACTCACTTCTCTCATTTCTTGCTTCTTGTCTATTGCATGTAACTCACTTCTCTCATTTCTTGCTTCTTGTCTATTGCATGTACATTTCTTGCTTCTTGTCTATTACATGTAACTCACTTCTCTCATTTTTTGCTTGTTGTCTATTACATGTAACTCACTTCTCTCATTTCTTGCTTGTTGTCTATTACATGTAACTCACTTCTCTCATTTCTTGCTTCATGTCTATTGCATGTGTAACTCACTTCTCTCATTTCTTGCTTGTTGTCTATTACATGTAACTCACTTCTCTCATTTCTTGCTTCTTGTCTATTGCATGTAACTCACTTCTCTCATTTCTTGCTTCTTGTCTATTACATGTAACTCACTTCTCTCATTTCTTGCTTCTTGTCTATTACATGTAACTCACTTCTCTCTTTCTTGCTTGTTGTCTATTACATGTAACTCACTTCTCTCATTTCTTGCTTCTTGTCTATTACATGTAACTCACTTCTCTCATTTCTTGCTTGTTGTCTATTACATGTAACTCACTTCTCTCATTTCTTGCTTGTTGTCTATTACATGTAACTCACTTCTTTCATTTCTTGCTTCTTGTCTATTACATGTAACTCACTTCTCTCATTTCTTGCTTCTTGTCTGTCTGTTGCATGTAACTCACTTC
This sequence comes from Doris montereyensis, assembly GCA_037039925.1. NCBI lineage: Eukaryota > Metazoa > Mollusca > Gastropoda > Nudibranchia > Dorididae > Doris > Doris montereyensis. The sequence continues at coordinate 157,416 of JAXRKP010000046.1, forward strand.
TCTCATTTCTTGCTTCTTGTCTATTGCATGTAACTCACTTCTCTCATTTCTTGCTTGTTGTCTGTCTGTTGCATGTAACTCACTTCTCTCATTTCTTGCTTCTTGTCTATTACATGTAACTCACTTCTCTCATTTCTTGCTTGTTGTCTGTCTATTGCATGTAACTCACTTCTCTCATTTCTTGCTCATTGTCTGTCTATTGTATGTAACTCTCTTCTCTCACTTCTTGCTCATTGTCTGTCTATTGCATGTAACTTTCTTCTCTCATTTCTTGCTTCTTGTCTATTGCATGTAACTCACTTCTCTCATTTCTTGCTTGTTGTCTATTACATGTAACTCTCTTTCTTTCATTTCTTGCTTGTTGTCTGTCTGTTGCATGTAACTCACTTCTCTCATTTCTTGCTTCTTGTCTATTGCATGTAACTCACTTCTCTCATTTCTTGCTTCTTGTCTATTGCATGTAACTCACTTCTCTCATTTCTTGCTTCTTGTCTATTGCATGTAACTCACTTCTTTCTTTTCTTACTTGTTGTCTATTGCATGTAACTCTCTTCTCTCATTTCTTGCTTCTTGTCTATTGCATGTAACTCTCTTCTCTCATTTCTTGCTTCTTGTCTATTGCATGTAACTCACTTCTTTCATTTCTTGCTTGTTGTCTGTCTGTTGCATGTAACTCACTTTCTCATTTCTTGCTTCTTGTCTATTGCATGTAACTCACTTCTCTCATTTCTTGCTTGTTGTCTGTCTGTTGCATGTAACTCACTTCTCTCATTTCTTGCTTCTTGTCTATTGCATGTAACTCACTTCTTTCTTTTCTTGCTTGTTGTCTGTCTATTGCATGTAACTCACTTCTCTCACTTCTTGCTCATTGTCTGTCTATTGCATGTAACTCTCTTCTCTCACTTCTTGCTCATTGTCTGTCTATTGCATGTAACTCACTTCTCTCACTTCTTGCTCATTGTCTGTCTATTGTATGTAACTCTCTTCTCTCATTTCTTGCTTGTTGTCTGTCTATTACATGTAACTCACTTCTCTCACTTCTTGCTCATTGTCTGTCTATTGCATGTAACTCACTTCCCTCCTTTATTGCAGCAGAATAATTCACAAAAGTTGTTTCTAACGTGCAATTCAATTGTTTTTTAGGATATTGGTCGATGAGTCTAATGCTCATTGTGAAAGATAAAATCACAACTGTCGTTGTATTGAAGACATCATATGTATGACAGTGGCATTTTGGGGTTGATGCTGTTAGAGTCTTTTGTTGTTTGTTTTATTCTTTTGGGATTGAGTCGGTTTTTACTTTGTTGGAGTTGGGTTTCTTTTAAAGATACTTTATCTTCTTCTCTCCCTCAGACTTGGCTTGCCGCTATTTTGGTGTGAAAGTTGCCCTTTATTTCGCCTACCTGGGACATTATACAACTTGGCTGATGTTCCCAGCTCTCATTGGGTTATCTATCTTTTTTTTTCAAGGCACCGACCAGGTAACACAGTTTCCTAAAAATACACTGTCCATCCTTTTATGCCAATGATGATTGATGATGATGATAATAACAATAAAAATGATGATAATGATAATAATGATAATAATAATTATAACAATACAACAACAAATTGATGATGATGGCAATGGTAAAAATATGATAACAATAATAAATAAAAATTAACTTCATTTAATACTGTCCACCCTTTTATGCCGATGATGATGAGGATAATAATGATGATAATAATAATGATGATTTTGATAATAATGATAATAATAATTATTATTATCCTTTATTATGATGATAATAGAAATAATGATGATAATATTGATAATGATGTTAATAACAATAATATAATAACAACGCTAATAGCAATAATAATGACAATACTTATAATGATGATATTGCTGATGATGGTAATGATAAAAATATGATAACAACAATTTCATGCTTTATAAACTTCATTTAAAATTTATCAAGTAAAACTGACTCATTACTTTTCATCTGTTATCATCAGTCATTTTAATACAATTTTTATTTTAGTTTTATTTATATTTAGGGGAGGGAAGAGAAGAGGAATGGAAAGGAAAGGACAATAATGTGACATAGTAAAAATACCAAAGATCAAAATGATTATATTAACTTTAAAGTGTCCATTCTCTTTGGAAGGCTGAAATAAAAACACGGTCAGCAAGAATGTTTACAAATTATTGTTGTTGTACAAAATTACAGTTCTGTGTCCTCCCCATCCCTCCCACTCTCAGCTGTACTGATGTTGAAGGCTAGAATAATTTTGTCTTTGCGTAAGAGTCAGTCACAGTCACAGAATTACACACACTAATAGCAAAACGTATCTATACTTTTTTAATTTTATGCTCTTGTTTTTTTATATCAGTTTCTAGAGGACATCTGTTTCTTGGCATTCACTCTATTTAATATGGTTTGGACAACCTTGTACCTTAAATTCTGGAATCGTTGAGCACAGTATTTGCGTACAGATGGGGAACTTTAGAGAAAAAGACGATCTTCTAAAAGATCCCAGACCATTGTTTAAGGTAAGTAAACTTATTGTTTTATACACCAGTAGCTGAATTTACAAAGACACATTAGAAATGACACTTAATGATGACTAGATGATGACATCTGCCTCAATGGTAGTTTTTATGAAGCAAGATTACTGAATACATAGAATAATCTGTTGAAATGAAGATAGTGATGTGTAGGACAGAAAGCTGTGATTTACAATTTGATCACTTCACAACATTTACATTCATAGAGAATAAAATTTTCAATGCCATTGAAATTCAATGATTAGGTCATCGAGAAATATATAAATATTTTATTGATGTGTTAAAAAAATAAATAAATATTGTATTGTTATGTTAAAAAGGAGAGAGAAAAAATTGCCCAATGGGCAAATGATTGAACAGGCAGAAATGAGAACCTGACTGATTTTCCTCATTTTCCTTGTGATTTTCAGGGTAATCTTGTGAAGAGTCCAGTGACCGGACATTTAGAACTGTATTATCCCCTTGGAGACGTGCCGTCTTTCGCTACCTAATAACCGTGCCCATCATTAGCTTTTGCCTTCTTCTCGTTTTTATCACCATGCTGTTATGTTTTGAGCTACAGGTGAGTGCTAGTGAGAGTTATTACTTTTTTTTGGGGGGGAGGTTATTGTTGTATATATATGAGTAACTGTCAAAATATAGTCATCCTATATCATTGAAAAATTTGTAGCATCTTGGTTGCCAAGGAAACAGCCGCCATCTTGGAATTTGACACAACTTTCAAAATCTATCTCCTCTCCTAGATATGAATAAAATCACTCAAAACCTGTGCAGAACAGTTTTTCCATTCAATATCTAAAATATTCTCAAAAAGTTTACAAGATATAAAAAAAAACCGACTTCAGTCTATTAACATTGACGAGAGGAACGTGTGTGCCAAATATTTTACAAATCGGTCGGTAAATGACGGAGGAGATAGAAATTTAGTTGGAAAAAACTACGTTTGGAGAAAAATACGAACAAAGGAATCAAAAGGAAATAACACAAAAAAGACACTTCAGATGGTTTGCCCTTCTTGTAACAGCCCCTTATTCTTCCGACAGTCTCTGGCAGTGTTACTAATGTAAAGAGGATTGTAAATCTAGGTTTAGATGTGAACTATTGTGAAAATAGACGTCATAATGATCAGTTTTTTGTTTTATTCCTCTATTCCTACACTTGTGCGCGTGTTTACAAATTCATCGGCACTACATGACCTCCACCTCTTACATCACTCAACGATTGGCCTCATCGGCGAGGGGAGGTGTGTCGAGAGACCATGTCACCAGATGTGGCGTTGTGTGGAGATAGCTGGCCATACGGTTTTCAGTGCCAACTTCTCAGTCAGTGTTAGGGTAATTTACGTCAAAATTTTGACTGTCTTTACCTACCCTCGCCTAAACAATATTGTGTAACAAACAAATTATACGTCAAATGGACATTTTTCTGCCATAAACTTGTATATAAATGATCGTTCTACCCCCGAATATATAAAAAACAGAAAATCAACATTTTGGTCCCAAACTTGCCAATCCAGGTGGTACACACACACACACACACACACACCCCCCCCCCCCCGCCCCTAAATTCTTTTTTTTTCTATCTTTTCTGCTTTATTTTGTATATACCTCGGGTTATCCTTTTTCCTTTATTCATTTGGAAAAGGCAGCTTACCTGAATTTTGACATGGGTTAAAGAATTTGGCTTATCTTTTAAGTCATTTGATTTAATGACGTTTGTATTTTCGATTAGAATAGGTAAACGAGATTTAAGATTAATCTTCTTAATTTCAAGCATTGTTTTATTTCCTGTGTATGCATTTCATTTGCTGACATACAGATAAAGATGGATTTATAGTCTGTCAAGTACTTTGAAACATTTCTTTTATATCATTGTTACACAGGAATTTGTGAATGAGCTCATCGCTTCATCTGATCTGCCATATGTGTTCAGTTTCGGCCCAAAAATTCTCCTAGCCATCGTAGTTTGATCATGGATGAAGTGTACAAACAAATAGCTCTCTGGCTCTCTCACAAGGGTAAATTTATGTCTGGTCTTTTACATTTTGCACACAAGTCACACATTCTGTAGTAAAAGCCTTACCTTACCTTTTAAAATTCTTCTCAACATGTTTTTTAAGGTTGAATTTCTTTATTAAAGAGCGTTTTAGTGCTCTTTGAGAAAACGTAAGCCAGTGAAGAGAAAATAATCTTAAATTCTTTTACATTCTTACTTAAATATTTACTTGGGGAAAGGAGAAGAATAGGAGACTTATTATGTAGAATTTTTAATTATTCACTGATCTGATAAAGGAGATTGTAATTACTGGTATGTAGCTTTCTGTGAACACCTGTGACCACCTGTAGGTGTGTTCTTTGTTGTATAGAATGATATCGACTGTGGTGATTTCTGTTAGAAAGGACCATCTAAATTCTGTGATCATGTGTGTATATTTATGGACATACGAAAGAATATGTATAGGATAGAATAGATACGTTTATTTGTAAATACAGTAAAAGAATTCTCTTCTCATATGAATATATTTATCGATATAAATAACTACCATCATCCTGTGATCCCTCCAGAAAACTATCGCCTGGAAGAGAGTTTTGAAACTAATTTGGTCATCAAACTCATCTTGGTGAGTTTTGTCTTCAACGTTGAAAAGTCAATGCTTTGACACTTAAGTGTGGTTGTAAAGAAATGCTGTTTACTAAACTCTTCACATTTACATTATAATTTTGTCTTTCTTTGTCCACAATAGTAGTAGTAGTAGTAGTGGGATATTCATTCCAAGCCAAGTTTATGGGTGGTTGGCAGGTGCTGCTAGTGCTAGTAGGACACACTTCTTTCCTTTTATTCTTCTACGTCTGTCATCTTGCAATTAGTTCTCCATTCACTCTGAAACTGAAATAACTACATATCCGCTGTGAAAGTAGCAAACCATGTAAGTCTAAAATGATTAACTCCCTTTTTTTTTTCTCTCTCGCTTTTTTAACATTAGGAAGTCCCTATGCTTCGACGTAGTCGGATTCCGTGGCACAAGAACCAATAGAAACTTGTATAATAACCATATGAGCAATCCGTGTATCCCTATTGGACCTAGTGTTTGACACTTGCAAACCGTGCATGTCTGTGATAAAAGAATAAAAAGGACACAATCGTTTTCGTTGATTGTCTCAAAACATCCAAAATTGGACTTACACTGTTTGCGACTTTCACCGTTGATATGGCGAATAGAGTAAAATGTCATTTAGCCACACTCGAGTCTAGTTGGAGCAATGAGGAAATCAAAAGAATTTTTGTAACATGCATAAAAGAAAAGAAAATCAAATTTGATTTCCCTACATTTGAAGCTTGTGCCGTCGTGAATACAAACTAAGATGATAAACCTAATTACGACACAACACCTTCAAGTTCTGTACAATTTCACCAGATTTATTTAACAATACTTTTAAAATAAAAAATATTTTATGCTAATTCAGCTGGAAATAAAGATGGATTTATAGTCTGTATCCCCGCACAAGTGCAGACTGATTGACTTTACATCATTATCTATAGCCTATAGCTGGGTACTCATTCACACCGAGTCAAATGAGGAAAGCAGAGTGAGGAACATTTACCAAGAGCACAATGTTGTGAAAAAGCACCAGAGTCAGCCATGGATCTTGAACCAGTGTGGACGTGATTGCAAACTCATAACACAACAGTTTCACTACAACGCTCCTTGCCAATGTGCTATTAATCTGAGAAACCAAACCAACAGTTGCCTTCATGTCTGATAAAAACCTCACAAAGTACTCCCTTCACAAAGTACTCCCTTCACACAGTACTCCCTTCACAAAGTACTCCTTCACAAAGTACTCCTTTCACAAAGTACTCCCCCTTCACAAAGTACTCCTTTCACAAAAGTACTCCCTTCACAAAGTACTCCTTTGCTCATGTTGCTTTAATGAATGAATATATTTTTATCCATTGCTGGAGGAAATGTTTTTTTTAAATGCTAATAGTATAATGCGCCAAAGAAATCTCTTCTTTTACATATATCCTGACAAGTTTGAAAGTAGAGTTTTATTCAAATGATCTTCCAAGTTACGTGATGTAAAGTGGGTGAGCCTGCATGCATGCAGACAATCAATCCATAATCATCAATATCCATTTTCTATTTTTATCCATAACTCACATCTATCTAATTTTATTTTATTCTTGGAACAGATTTGCTATTTTGAAAATTGAGTATGTATAAAAATTGTCATAGGTAGAAAATGTTAGCTAAAATACACATACAAGAAATTTGACATTAACGCAGATCAACTTGTCAATGTTAATGATGTTAGTCAAACTGTGGTCTAGTCAGTCACATGTTGATAAATCCAATGTTTCTTAGATTCCATTCGTGTTATTTTACACTGGTACCGTACACACTAGGCTTTCCTTTTGATGTCATTGAATAAGTTTGCTTTGCTTTTTTGTCCCCAGTTTCAGTTTGTCAATTCATTTCTTTCTTTGTTCTACATCGGGTTCTACCTTGGTGATTTGGATCGACTGAGAGATGTAAGTGTAAGATGTTAAATGTCTTGGCATTTGGGATGTAAGTGTAAGTTGTTAAATGTCTTGGCATTTGGGATGTACCTTTTTTTGGTGTAATTCGTCATTTTAAAGATTGATTCTTCTGTTGCTTTTAAACTTTTTTTTTAATTAAGTTTTATTTTTGAAAGTGAAGGTGATAGGTATTGGGTTGTCATCACTTTCTCGTCCCAACAACACATTTGATAATTTGGAGTTGTAATCATGATGAGATTCAGTCGTCAACTGACTCGACTCACAAAATTTTTCTAACCATATTCGGCCTATGTTTGGCATTCGTTTTCCAGGTGAGAATTTTTTTGCTATGTTTCTCAAAACGGGTTGATGTCTAGTATCATTTCTGTGTTTATTCGATAGGTTTATCAGCCACTCTATTAATGCTTCTATTTTGTTAAAAACGAAGCTAAATCATTTTTGATTATCAAAGCTTTTATTTCCATAAAATCACTCCCTATAAAAGTTTATTTCTGATACTGATATACATATAATATGTCAAATATAAAAGAAGAAAAGAATCAGTTTTCACCTTCTTACCATCTACAAAATTCTTCTTTTTTTTTTAACTCCATGAATTTCCAAGCATTGTATAGATGGACTATACAAGATATAAGACAAGACCAAAATTTCTTTGTTTTCTTTTTCAAACCTAGCAACTCGGTGTTCTCCTTATAACCAGACAAGTTTTGGGAAATTTGAAAGAAGCGTTTTTGCCGTACATCATCTGGAAAGCCAGACTTTACAGCGTCGGCTATCAAATAGCAACTCGGATGTCCCCGGCTTCGGTGGAAAAGCAGGTTCGGAAGATGACGCATTCAGGTCCTAGAGATTCTGCTTCTTCAAGGGAAGGAAGAAAGAGTGACAAGAAGAGTGGAAAAGACTCGGATATGAAAGTGTCTGACGATGATAGCAGCCTAACCACAGAGGAGGAGGAGGAAGGTGTTCCCAGTTTAACTCAGGCGGAAGTGGAGAGCGCCATGAAGAAAGTGAGTAGTGATTCAAGTGGCTACACTTTTGTATTGTGTGTGTTTGCATAAACGTGTATGTGTTTTTGTATTTGTGTAGACATGTGCATGTGTGTTTGTGTGTGCACTAGTCTTATTTTTAAAAAATCAATTTTTCAGATTTTGTGTAAACTGGCAGAAATAGTTATTTTTGTTGGGTTTTTTAAATCAGACATTTTATTTGCTTTAAATCAATTAAAAAAAGAATTGTTAACTCCATTAAAAGCTCTCAAGTTTGGTCCATCTGTTTATTTCTTGCTAATTGGGAGAATACATCCATCTTTTTATTTCTGTTTATTTCTTGCTAATTGGGAGAGTACGTCCATCTTTTTATTTCTTGCTAATTGGGGAGAATACGTCCATCTGTTTATTTCCATCTGTTTATTTCTTGCTAAGTGGAGAGAATACGTCCATTTGTTTTTATTTCTTGCTAAGTGGGGAGAGTATGTCCATTTGTTTATTTCTTGCTAAGTTGGGAGAGTATATATATATCCATCTGTTTATTTCTTGCTAAGTGGGGAGAATATGTCCATCTGTTTATTTCTTGCTAATTGGGAGAGTATGTCCATTTGTTTATTTCTTGCTAAGTTGGGAGAGTATGTTCATTTGTTTATTTCTTGCTAATTGGTGTTTATTTCTTGCTAAGTGGAGAGAGTACGTCCATCTGTTTATTTCTTGCTAAGTGGAGAGAGTACGTCAATCTGTTTATTTCTTGCTAAGTGGAGAGAGTACATCCATCTTTTTATTTCTTGCTAAGTAAGATCCATCTGTTTCCAGACAGAGCTGTAACTCTGTGAAAGATACCAGTATAGCAAACAAAATGTGTTTGTTTTAAATGAAACTAATCAATGGTCAATTTTAACTTCTCAGAATTCCTTTCTGGTGTTTTCGGGCTAACACACTATCATAAAGTCATTCATTAATTCTATTTTCATTCACTCAAATCACGCACAACTTTTGTCAATGCGTCTTCCCTTTTGTTTTCAGAAAATACTTGTAAAAAAAAAATCTTAAGTTCATCTACGTTATAAGAAAACTGTGGTGTATTTATTCAGAAAGAACAAGTTTTGAATTTATTTCTTTCTCAAAAATAAGCTATTGTTTCAATATGCAATAAATGTTGTTGGGTTTGTTTGGGTTTTTTTGGAGGGGGGGGGGTTATGTGTTTCATAAAGAAAACGCTATAGTTTTGGAAATCTGATTAGCTCTTATTATTGTGCAAGGGTTCAATGTATTATGTTTGACGTCGTATCATTTCAGTATGAAGATACTTTGGATGACTACCTTGAAATGAGCATCCAGTTTGGCTACATCATTCTGTTTTCGTCTGCGTTTCCTTTGGCCGCTATGTGTGCATTTGTAAATAACCTTATTGAGATTCGATCTGATGCTTTCAAGTTGTGCCTCACCCACCAGAGGCCTTTTGGCAAACGCGTGGGAAACATTGGTATATGGAAGGTAGGCACTACCTCATTTTGGCATCCCACTTCTTCATTTAGGATTCTTTCATGGCCACGTTTATGACATTGAGGAGAGACATTTTTCTTGACTTAAATTTGAGTAGGCTTATTTTGGGGAATTTTGAAATGAATTTATTAGATCTGATTAAGCCCACAAACTTTACCTTGGAGGATAAGTGACATGACGACAAGATCAGTGACAAGATGGCAATTTCCTTGTAAATCTGATTTCGTGACATTTTCACTTTGTGTTTTTACCAATGCATTTTGTTGAAAGAGAATAAGCTTTATTTAAAACATTATTTTATACAAGGAAACAGATAAGACGATGCAATTATTTACAGGTATTTATTATGGTGTAAGTTCATAACAGAATAATGTTCATCAATTTTCTCTTGTATTATAAAATAATTGTTTGTTACCGGCACTTGTTCATTTGAAACAATTATTAGCAAGAGAAATATTTAATAATTCAGTTTGTTTCACTTTCTTCTAGGATGTTCTTCGAGTTTTCAGCGTTATTGCCGTCATTGTAAACTGCATCCTGATTGGCACAACAGGTGTCTTAAATCGCCTCTGCCCCGCCTCAGCCCCACTGCCAGTATTCTTTCACTTGTCTTTATTGAGGTAAGGTCAAAGGATACAATTTATGGAATAGTTTTTGTATGATAAACAACTTTTTGTTTTACCAAAGTTTTTGTATGATAAACAACTTTTTGTTTTAAAAACTTTTTTTTTTTTGTATGATAAACAACAAAGTTTTTTTGTTTTACCAAAGTTTTTGTATGATGAACAATTGTGATTTTTTTACCAAGTTTTACACACAGTACACAATATCTAAATACCGTTTTTGCTAAATATAAATTTGTACGTCTTTGCTTTAGATTTTTCACAATAATGTTTCTACTCACTGATAATAAAGAACTTAGAATTTAGGTGTAGGTTTCATGTTTGAATTAGATTTATTAGAAAATATTATAAAGTGTGTCTTAGTTTAAGATCCTGATACTACTACATTTACTGGCCAAACGTATCGTGTTTATTGGTCTGTTTTTGACTGAACGGGTTTAAGATTGATCTCTTGATCTTATTTCTGTGACAAAATAGAAAGTCTGTTTTTTTGTGCCAGGGTGGAGATCACACCACTTTCCCTGTCTTCACTCCATCCCTGAAAATATAATAGTGAGCACTATTGGCCCGCTGTTAAACAAAACCTTTCTTTCTGTTCCCATTCTCTTTCAGCACATAATACTCTTTCTCATGTACTGTATACAACAAGCCATCCCGGACACGCCACAGACCATTTGTACTGAAATGGCCAAACTGGAATGTCAGCGTAGTGACGCTTTGAAGGTACCATAATGAGATGACATCATTTCCATTTCCAGTTTTCATTGTGATTCACACTTACACTGTTCTCATTACAATAAAAAGGCAATTCTAGAAAATTGAAGTTAAACTATGTTCAATTTATGAAATATACAATTCTGTGGAAGCTCGTGTTTAAAATCCGTGACGAGATTTAATTTAATGAATCCATTAAGGGGAAAACATTGTCACAATTGATGCTGTTTTCACTTTTTCTTTTATATCATGTCACCTTACACACGTGTGCTTCAAAGATTGATTTGTTTTTTCTTATGATTGTCCTAAAGCAACTGGAATCCCAAGTGTTGCCGCACCTTAACGGATCGAATCAAATGGCTGGCAGCCCACTCCTACGACTAAGGCGTCCTACAGATGGCATTGTCAAAGAAAGTGTGACATCTTCCTCTCCTGATCCTCAAAGGCCAAGGGTCATCACTCCAACTTCTTCTCCGGAGCGACCATCAGACATCTCCCTGGCCCCTGATCTCTCTGTGGTCCAAGCCACCTTGTGTGGTGATCTTCCGAAACCAGAGGTTCCGCCTCGTACTTCCTTAAGTGTCAGTAGTGAATCCTCTAGAAACGCGTCTCACATCGCTGAGAAGATTGTCAAGGCGGTTTTGAATCCCACTCTAGAGCCGACACACAAGTCAGAGTCTCTGCCCAGATTGGAGCTTCCACACACTCACAGTCACGCTCCCCTGAGAGCCATTGGGAAACCATGTGTTAAGCCAGTCTTGGCAGAGAACCAAGAGAACGATTTCCAGGCTACTATAAGGCGGAGGATAGCACGCAGCGATAGGGAGAGGGAGATCGGAACCTGTCTCCAATGCCGTAAGAACAGCCCTGAAATTGCATGATGATAAAGAAGTTGACCCTAGACGGCAAAGAGGAAAAAGGCGTCCCACGTTTCAAGTTTACGGCCCCAAACCAAACAGAGTATCTTACGGGGAAACCTAAGGGAAAGCAGACTGGAACGTTTCCGACAAGATGGGAAAGGGGAGATCCGCAGAGCCTCAAGCCTAAAGCATGAGGCGGAGAGACCGAGACAATTCAGACTGGATAAGGGACGTTGGAAAACCGGTTTCGCAGTCACAGCCGCCCTTCCAGTTCCGGTCTCCACAGCACCTGGCGACACCATACATCTGCCTCCTCCAGCTCCCACAGCATCTGGTGATATTGTACATCTCCCTCCTCCAGCACCGCCTTTATCACCGCGTACGGGCATTAGTGTCGACTCGCCCTCCCTTTCCAGAGCAGCCAAATTGAGAGGAGAGCTTTCATCACTAGCCAACCGCGTTTTATCACGCAAGGCCCGTTCGCTTTCCAGTACGGATTTGAGCCAGGAGGTCAGACCAACGTGGAAAGACAGACATTCGTGGCGCGCAGAGAAATGGCCACCCCACCCCCACCACAATCACCAAGTTCTAAACCTAAAAGCATCAGTGCTGCCCATAGCGGCAAAGAAAAGACTCGGAGTCTGTTGTAACTCAACCAATGGAAGGTAAACCACCTTTGCAAAATGTCAAACAAGAAGAGAAGGAAGATGAGCAGCAGAAAGTGAACCAAGCTACCTTTTCCTCCGCAGATGGTAGTCCCAGGGCTCAGAGGGAGAGTCCAAGTCAACCCCTTAGCTTGGTGTAGCTTAGATTTTAGTTTTTATTTTAGTTTAGGTTTTTAAACTAATTGATTGTTACAGTGTTATCTTTTAAAAATAATAAATATATTTGATGTTGGCTTTTTAATATAGCTGATGATGAATAAGGTTTTTGAACACTTATGCTTCCTTCTATTTGTTCTCTTTTCTATTTGTTCTCTTTTCTATTTATTCTCTTTTCTATTTATTCTCTATTCTATGTATTCTCTATTTTAGGTATTCTCTTTTCTATTTATTCTCTTTTCTATTTATTCTCTATTCTATTTATTCTCTTTTCTATTTATTCTCTATTCTATTTATACTCTTTTCTATTTATTCTCTTTTCTATTTATACTCTATTCTATGTATACTCTATTCTATGTATTCTCTATTGGGATGACTGGAAAAACAACTACAATAGAATTATGAAAAAGAAACGAACCCTCAGAGTAGAATGTTTTGCTCATGACAAACAAACAAATTCTCATTTTGAAAAGAGAAACGCATAACTTTAACTTTATTATTTTTACAACGTACGCAATTTGAAACTTTTATTCAAAGGTGTTTTGAAAAATCTGCATAGTTATGGTTACTTTTCAATTATTATTATTATTATTATTATTATTAAACTTTTGATGTATATGTTGTTTTTATTTTTGTACTTTACAATTTTATTTGTTGTAAATGAGACACATAAGGTATCTAATGATTATACTGCAGTAGTCGCTTGAAAAACCTTACTTTTATGCATACTAATACTATTTGTTTATGGGAACTCAATAGGAGATAACTCAAGTTATGCAAAAGGTCTACAGGTAACAGCTGTCATATTACTAAAAAGTATATTCGTTACACCCTTGTATAATCGCATGTGTGCTCATAATGGGATTCAAGAGCCAATCACTAAGAACCATTGGCCATTAGCCCCGCCCTCACACCCTTATTCTCCCTGGGCCTTCTATGTGTCACTTGTCTCCTGTCCTCTACAATATGTGTGTGTGTCATTTGTCTTCTGTCCTCTACAATGTGTGTGTGTGTCATTTGTCTTCTGTCCTCTACAATGTGTGTGTGTGTCATTTGTCTTCTGTCCTCTACAATGTGTGTGTGTGTCATTTGTCTTCTGTCCTCTACAATGTGTGTGTGTGTCATTTGTCTTCTGTCCTCTACAATGTGTGTGTGTGTCATTTGTCTTCTGTCCTCTACAATGTGTGTGTGTGTCATTTGTCTTCTGTCCTCTACAATGTGTGTGTGTGTCATTTGTCTTCTGTCCTCTACAATGTGTGTGTGTGTCATTTGTCTTCTGTCCTCTACAATATGTGTGTGTGTCATTTGTCTTCTGTCCTCTACAATGTATGTGTGTGTCATTTGTCTTCTGTCCTCTACAATGTGTGTGTCATTTGTCTTCTGTCCTCTACAATGTGTGTGTGTGTCATTTGTCTTCTGTCCTCTACAATGTGTGTGTGTGTCATTTGTCTTCTGTCCTCTACAATGTGTGTGTATGTCATTTGTCTTCTGTCCTCTACAATGTGTGTATGTGTCATTTGTCTTCTGTCCTCTACAATGTGTGTGTGTGTCACGTGTCTCCTGTCCTCTACAATGTGTGTGTGTGTCACTTGTCTTCTGTCCTCTACAATGTGTGTGTGTGTCACTTGTCTTCTGTCCTCTACAATGTGTGTGTGTGTGTCACTTGTCTTCTGTCCTCTACAATGTGTGTGTGTGTCATTTGTCTTCTGTCCTCTACAATGTGTGTGTGTGTGTGTGTCACTTGTCTTCTGTCCTCTACAATGTGTGTGTGTGCCACTTGTCTCCTGTCCTCTACAATGTGTGTGTGTGTGTGTGTCACTCGTCTTCTGTCCTCTACAATGTGTATGTGTGCCACTTGTCTTCTGTCCTCTACAATGTGTGTGTGTGTCACTTGTCTTCTGTCCTCTACAATGTGTGTGTGTGTCATTTGTCTTCTGTCCTCTACAATGTGTGTGTGTGTCACTTGTCTCCTGTCCTCTACAATGTGTGTGTGTGTGTTACTTGTCTTCTGTCCTCTACAATGTGTACTTCAGCTCATTGCCACAGCCAATTGTATGTCTATCGTCTCAACCCAATGCATTGAGATGTCTTCAGGACTAGCAATCAATAAATTTGCGATCCATAACATGTTTGCTGGACAACGAGTTTTTGATCGTCAGGAAATCACAAAAACTCTTAACAGGCGGGATAGAGAATTTAGTCTAGACATGACACAAGTGATGTGTTATAATTCAGGACAAATTGTAGCATTACAATAATTAAACTTTCGTCTTTTCAGTGTTAAACTAAACACTTCATCGAATCACTATAATAGTATAAATTGGTTTGAAATAAATGGCTTGTCAGTAGAATGGTTCTGACAACACTCACTCATTCCCTGTCTCCTCACAACTCACATAGAACTATTAGAACACAACAGCCACATTAGCCTTGAGTAGTGTAAACATTGGGAGTGACTAAGCCGTTGCTGTACCACTTTCCGTATTTGTTTTCTTCTTCTATATTTCTTGTGACTGTGTCAATGAGCTTTTTGAGAACTTTATCTATAGGATTCCAGTTCCACAATCATTTTTAATTTTAACTTTAAGAACAAAGTGGAGTTGGAAATTCTTGGTCCTTTGACAGTTGAGTTGGGCTTTCTACAACTCGTGTTGGTTCTTATGCCATATTGCTATTGCTAAAATGCTATACTTATTCATTTGAATCCCAGCTTTTATTTTTATTTAAAATTAAAACTAAGACCTAAATAAACATTTTACTTTAACTTTATTGTAAATTGTAATAAAAAAGTCCATATATGTTCAACTTTAACTCAACATCTTTGTTGCTATGTTAATTTGTGCTCAAATGAAAAACAAGTGTTCTTCGATCATTTGCATTATTCATTACATTTATTAATTCAGCTTGGTTGAAAAACCCAACATGCAATGCACAGAAACTATACCACCTAGAAAAGTGAAACTTGGCATATATTAATTATTATGATATTTACAATACATGTACGTAATCCTGTGATTTGATTTTGCATGGGCACACGAATGAAAAGGATAAAAACGATTTAAACTTTTTGTTATCATCTTATGCTCATTATGAAGGAAGTACATAAACTATGTCGAGCCCCTTTGGTCAAATAGTAACTACATGTACCGTCCACATTTCCATTGGCTAAGCTTGATTGAAGAGTCATTCGTAATCTCTCTAGTCTAAACAAGCAAGAAATGTGGATCTGTAGCTCTATTGAAGAAGTGTTTGTCCAGTTTTAAATCGAGATTCTAGCCGACTGTCGGCATAAAATATATTTTTCTATTAAAGTGGTTCTGTTTTAGTTTTTAGATCTGGATTTAGAAATCTCGCAAATAAAATTAGACTACTAATAATAACTAATTGTGGAATGTACGCTAACAGAGCATATTCACTGCTTTCCCGCATAAATTTTCACGTCAGTTTCAATAGTAGACTCAACATCAATGCTTTGTGATTGTAATTATAATTGCCAACAGCATTCTAATTATTAGACATTTGTATATCTACCACTTCCACCTTGGCAACATAACTCATCCGTTCAGAGAACTTGAGTTTTCTGCTTATACAGTAATCACCGCTAAATTCCCGGCGCTGTAATGCGTTTAGCCCAAATGCCCGTAATCTCAGTGAAACTGATTTTTTTACCATATAAAAGTGCCCCTCTAAATGCTCGTTTTAAAACTAAGATTTTCCCCTAAATGCCTGGTCTCAACAGCAACAACAGGTATAGTCTTCTCCAAATTATCATAAAGTATGTCTGTAATTAATTAAAAACAAAAACGTTCTAAAATAATATAATCCTATCGCTCATAATAAACTATGGCTAATTCATGTGTCAACAATTTGCCATGCGCTGTCACATGCGCTGTCAAGTAAGTAATTTGTACCCACCCTCCATATACCTATCCAATGTAACATAGAACTATCAACTATCAGTAGTCTTTCTCTTACTTACCTCAACTCCACTTCATCTACTGTACCGTACATTGGATCACTGGTCTGTCAATGTCAGCGGTCAATCAGAATTGACCAGACTTCCACTTCCAGACTCTGCCTATGGCCCTTCCTCGATGTCATAAGTTGCACGAAATTATCTGACGTTTTTAATTGACCAAGATCTCAATAGCATGTGAACAGTTTTATTGTTCCCCATCCCGTCTCACATTGATCGTATCCAATGTGCCTTTGGGTCTTCATGGAGAGCAATGGTCAACCCTGACCAATATTCCCATAGATGCTCTTTTTTCACCAAAATGATAAATCTGATTTAATAAATGCGTTTTCTTTGCTTCCCAAGCATCGGACATTTAGGCAGTAGCGTACCTGTTTAGGTTTATGAAATTTTCTTTGAAATGGATTTTATTTTCACATTACAATACGTGTATCACCTATTCCTATCCTGTTTTCTTCTTTCTTAATCATTACTCTATTTTGTTTGAGTGTATTTTCTTCTTACTTAAACTTAAAGCAAATCTGTGACTGAGTGTGACATTTTTTTATTGCTTCGAGGTTGTATTCAAATTACCTTGCTATAACTTTTAACGTTTTATTCTATTCCGTGGAATCATTCAACTTTATTTTTACAGGATGTTTAGGATCTCATTTCACAATTGCTGTGGTGGCAAACATTTTTTCTGTATATGTAAAAAGTCTTCCAAGAATAACTCACAGATGCCGAAAGTTTATGTCCATGATAATTGTACGGTGACATTATATCAGTCGTTATCGCACAAGTACTTACTTCATAATTTGCAAGGTTGTGCAAGTCTTTTTCTTTTACTTTTATTATGCAATTTATTAAATATTACTGCATTTGCTTTTTGCTTGGTCATGTATTATTATTATTATTATTATTATGTATAATCATTCACAGATTTAAGTGCAATATTAAGATTAAAGCAAAAGATCTAGACTATTTTTGTTTTACATGTTCTTCATTGCTTTACTCATTGTTTTCATTGATATCCATTGTCTGCAGTGAATGATGGGGCTATGGTTATATCGATACCTTGCAAACAGGTGGTGTAGCGAAACCGTAGTGTTGTGCAAGTTTTTAATAACGACACTGGTTCAAAACCCATGGGTTTTTTTTCTTCAAAATATATACTCTTACTTAGTAAGGTCCCTCACTCTACGTTTCTCATTTGACTCAGGTGTGCATGAGTAGCCGGCTATAGGTAGAGAAAGATCTTGTCAGTGTTAGTACAAAGCGCCCAACACCAACAGGCTGCTGCCTCTGCACTGTATCCCACCCCCCCCCCAAGGGAGTTGACTGATTAGTGATTGAAATGGCCTGCTGCGGGATGAATAATGGCATTCACTCCTAGACTCATACATAACAGTCTGCGCAATATATTGGATTTAAGGCTTTGTTAGTCATAGTCAAATGACTGAGATTACATTTACGTATCTTTAGAGTATTACTATTAGTGTGAAGCGCCTAACACTAACCAGGCGGCTGCACGGTTTGCTCCCAGGGAGTCGAGGGCTTTGTTGAATGGAATGATCTGCTGGGGGATATACGATGTATGTAGTCTTTGTTTGAGCCTGCATTTATGCAGGGATACAGGCTATATGTCCATCTTTATCTGTTTATCTTTATGAAGGCCCTACTTTGTTGTCTGGCAAAGGGTTGAACCCAAACATGTGCACAGCAATATGTTGTCTGGCAAAAAGGTTGAACCTAAACATATGCACAGCAATATGTTGTCTGGCAAAGGTTGAACCCAAACAAGTGCACAGTAATACGAGTATTTCCAGTATTCGTCTGGATGTTAGTATATCAGATAGAGACAGACAGGAAATAAGATTAAAGAACCAAGGAGCAATATTAATGAGTAGTAGTAGTAGGAAGAATAGTAGTAATAATTAATACACACAACGGCAGAGCTTTGTTTCATTGAAATAACCCATCCGCCATTTATGATGATCTCGCAGTGAAAGGAAAGGAGTAGGACCTACCCAACCAACAGTTCCTGGCAGTTGCAGCTTTTGTTTCATTGAGAATTACCCTATCCACCACAAGTGGTGATCTAAGGGCGAATTAAGAGAAAATCACAAGACAAAAGATAAGTGACAGAGGGAAAGGAAAGAAATAGGACCTACCAGCAGCTCCGCCAACTACCCACAGTAGTAGTAGTAGTAGTAGTAGCAGTACATATCACATGCAGAAGCAGTAAGCCTGTGACTCCCTAGCTCAAAAAACAAACAGAATGACAAAAGAAGGCAATACAAAAATATTTTAAATGACTCTTTTATTCATCAATGAAAACTCTAATCCCTCTGCATCATCTTCTGTCTCTGCAACTTCTTCTTTGAGACCTTCTTCTTCACTGGCTCATCATCTCCAACTGTTGCCTTGGCTACCACAGACTCTTTTTCTGCCAGAACGAGTTCGATGTGACACGGACTGCTCATGTAGGCTGAAAAAAAGCAGGAGAGTAAATTAGTCTGGTCATGTGAAACTGCTAAATGCATAGCCTACCCCTACCACTGTCAAACATGACCTATAGATTTATAACCAAGTAACTTTAGGAATCAACCAATCCTCTTCATAATCATTCATTAAAATATCAAAAGCAAGTATTTTTATGTAATAACTTCTTTCTGGATCTTGGTCAGTCACTAAAGTCATTGATGAAAACCGAGAGCACCCAAATATTGCTTCAAATTCAGAGGTGGAACGTGCAAAATATGCCAGTGATTTGGACGAATTTGTACCCAACCAAGGCCACAAGAATACTGGAATATATCAGTGATTTAGACGAAATTTGTACCCAACCAAGGCCACAAGAATACTGGAATATACCAGTGATTTGGACGAAATTTGTACCCAACAAAGGCCACAAGAATACTGGAAGATGGATATGCCAGTGATTTGGACTAAATTTGTACCCAACCAAGGCCTCAACGTTAAAAGGGACATTGACAAGAGACAGATGCCTTTTTCCAATGTGGTTACCATGGCCACCTGTAGGCCAGGTACAAAATATATAAATACGGAATATTAAAAACTTACGGTTGATACGTCCATGAGCTCTGTATGTTCTCCTCCTCATCTTAGGAGCTGCATTGACCTGGATGTGTTCAATAACTAGATGCTCAGTTTCAAGACCCTTTGGAAGAAAACACAGAAAATCAAAGAAATGTTCATGCATGACCAACAAGTGTCATCTTCTTTTTGTTCTTTGAATAAAACTCTTACCAATGCACTGGTAATATTTTATTTCATGTTCGTATTACAGTTTGACTCGAAAATAACAAAAAAGTAAAATTAATAAAACCCATTTTTCAATTTTCACCCATTGCTGTCCAAGGCTTAATTAGTTCATGTGTCCTATTTGTCCAGCAAAGGGAAGTAACTCATGCAAAACAACATGTCACCAATGTCCGTAAAATAGTTCTTGTACATCTTGAAATAACATTAATTTTTAAAATATTTCTAGATTTCTCTTATCTTTGTTATTTATATATATGATATGACATGCATCCATGTTATCTTTGACATTGTTCAGTTCATTAGACCACTCGGAAGTTCAGGTGAAGATCGTGACTCTCTGCCAGCTGTAGAGTTTTCGTCTTGTTAGACTGCTGTCATTCTCAGACTCAACTTCAAAATCGGGTTCACTATCAAAATTTACATCATAGGCCTCTATCTTGTCTAAAACATTTTCATTCTCCAAGGAATTGAGAAAATCACACAGCAGTTACACACGTGTGTTCATCTTGTCAAGAACTTTTGTCTGTCTTTAGATATTAACAGTTAGATAACCAGTGAAGGATCAAGAGAACAAATACTTTCATTTTAATGTACTCTCCACTTGTTACAATCTGTTCTACATGTAAACAAAGGCCTTAAATAATAGGATGATATTCAAAATCAGAAAATAGGATTGCTTGAACATAGAAACTAAATCCATTTAATGTTTTGATAACAAACCATGTCTCAAATGGCCTTGAAAATGAACACTCACTAAAGTATACAAAACAAACTTGGTATCACTATAAACTTTAAAACATTGTCCTACACACAACACATTTTTCTTGTTGCTCAACCTTCTCATTCAACACCTTACCCTCTTTTTTAAAAACCAAAATATTTTTATTTCAATCCACAAACTCCTTGCCTGCAAACATGAGGTGTAAGTGATGAGTTGAATAAGCAGGGAATGGATTTTGATTTGATTTACCAACATCTACAACTAAGGCGATCTCTGGGTTTTTGGTAGATTTTTAATTTTGTCGACTGCCCTGTAAACAGTCAAGGGATCTTTAACATGCACAGTGTTGTGATCTGCACACGGACCTCCTTTTTATCATCCGTCTCCGATGGAACTAGGTGTCGATCCACCTACCTGGACTAGGAGGGAGGGGGAGGGGGGAGTGGATTTTTCTCAAAAGAAAAATTGTTCAACTGTCGGCGGGGCTCAAACCCACTACCTTTTGGTTGAGAGGCTGACACCGAGTCCCCAAGGGGATGGATAACATGTAGCTAAGTCACATAAAACTCAAAACGCAGGTAAACCTCTAATGAAACAAAATAATCAGGAGGTAACACGACACAATTACAGATGAAATTTTAAAAATTACATGACAGTGATGACTGCCGGCGATGTGTTCCAGTGTAAAATCTAGATCTGTCCTACCCCACTTTTGGTCAGAGTTCTTGTAATTCTTACGTTGTGATATGATATATTATCTCTACTCCACGCTTAGAGTGTTAACTCATAGACTACCCAAGGTCTGACACAAGATTATGGCGTGGATACGCAAAAAGGGTGCCTTTAAAAATTCATAACTTTTATATTTGTTACTATTTTCTCTTCATTTTTTAAACAGTGTTCATAAAAAAGATCAAACTTTATATTGGCACCAATAAAAATGTGTCATTAGTTTGTCTGAGTGGGGATGAGTGAAAGGGTGAAATTGAAATTGAGAAGCTAAAAACCATTCACACAATACACTACTTCCACCAATAAATAGATGTGTTTATGAAAACAATGAGCCGGCAAACTGATTGAAAACATGCCGTTTCTGACTTGTAGATCTTCTTATAGTACTATTGGTAGTTGTGCTGTAAGTTTTGCAAAAACGGGTTACATCTAAGGCTTGCACTGCCAGCAGTAAAAAAAATCATTCGTTCACACTAGGGAGCTCATTCCAGTAGGAAACGGAAGTAGAATAATAAGCCTAAAAAATGCTCCATACCACAATCGCATATATGCAATCTTTCTATAGTTATGGCCCGCCAACATTACGATCATCACATGTGCGAGAATTGTACTATGGAGTAAGTGGAGCGTGATCGCACCCGTGTGACATTGGAAAGTCTATGAGTTAATGTGTCTTCAAAATCACATATTCCGTGGTACATTCCTGTTTGGAAATTTTTTTCCCCATTTTCCCGATACGTTGGAACCCTGACATATGCACCTGAAAACAAACAAAACTTACCTTGAATTCAGCATTGCTCTCAGCATTTTTCAACAATTGCAGCAGGAATTCAGCACTCTTTTGTGGCCATCTTCCTGGGTATGCTTCCATTGTTTGGCCTATTCGGGAAGAACGCATAATTTCAAGTAATCAGTATAAAACATCTTGCATCATAAAATGTGAAAAAAGTACAAGCATTATCCTTTTACAGGTTGTCCTGTGACCGTGATTATCAAGGACAAACAGAAAATAAGAAATTAGTGGTTTCAGCGTGAAAATGTTACACCAAAATCAATGGAGCTAGAACAAAGTTTCTTCTTCTTCTTCCCAAGACAGCACTTAGGAAGGCTTGTAGGAAATGTGAATAGGTTTTAAAAACTCACATGATACAGAGCGTAGTTAGGTTTGACTACAAAATGATAAATTACAAAAATTAAGTTTACAACTGGTGTGACCGTCATAAGTAAAGTAAGTAAAAGCCAGAGCGTATCACGGTTTCTATAGCGTGAAAGCGGAACAGGTGACAATATCACCTCCTGGCCAGAACGCTAGTCTGACACAGATTTATTCCCAAGCTAATGCTTGTACTCATTTTGCACCTGCGTAGAGTGGAGAAAATGTGTTACGTGTCTTTCCCAAAGAACACAACATCAGACCTGGCTTTGTTTGGATTCGAACTCGGGACCCGATGATCCCCAGTCCGGCAGCCTAACCGCCCGGCCACCGACACCACCAGTAGCCGTCACAAATTACTATTGATTGTAAAGAAAACAAAAGAAATGATAAAAGGCTTGCAGAAAAATATTTTCCTCTACAACCTCTCATGATCAAAAGATGAAATTGTGAACTTGTTTTGTGGGGTTTTTTTTGTCTCTCATGTCTTGAAATGCTATCCCAGAAATAGAGATAGAATTGAATGAATGAAGAGATTGAAAAACAAATACAATGTAACGCTCTGGAAATGAGCCTCCTGGACAATGGACTTTTATCTCATACCTTGTAAGAATATCAAAAGTTCTTTTATTTCGTCTCCATTATAATCTAATGAACACAGCAGCTAGACATGTTTGTTACATTGTAGCCACAACATTTACACGGCTGTGCCATCATTTTAATTATAATGCAACAACCATGCAAGAAACCTTGAAACAACTCATAGATCCTATGCCATTTCTAAACATGCACACAGAGGATTCCATTCAAATCCCATTGATAGCTGTTGATGGTCATCCCACTAAGTGTGGACAAGGAAATTACTAAATCCTTGATCTTGTAAGTGACAAGTTTATAATTATAACGGGAGGGTTTGAGTCAATTGTGGGAACACGTCTTGCCTTCTTCCCTTAACGATGATCATCAAGGCTTTTCTATACAGGTTTTTAATTTTATTTGATTCACCCTCATCCACAACTAGTGATCTCAGGGTTTTTAGTAGGATTATTTATTTTGCCCAGACTGCCCTGTTAACAGCCAAGGGATTCTTTAACATGCACTGGAGTGTTGTGATCTGCACATGGGGCCTCCTTTTAAGAAAATTGGCAGGTTTCAAACCCACTTCATTTTAGTTGAGAGGCTAACACCTCTGACTCCCAAGTCCCCTTTCTATACAGAGCATATCTTTCATTCAATAGTATATTTAGTATGAATTCTACAATGTCTTGTTGCTTGAGCCTTATAGACGTACCTGAGCACATCGCCCAACACCACCACTGAATCGCCTGTATGGAACGCATTCCTTGTATCCCATCACATTCTTCAGGAAGCGGGTGGCACGCTTCAAATGCATATGCTTAATAGCCTGTGCAGTCTCACGTGTGTTCTGTAAAACATTTATAAACGTGAGATTTTATAGTAACAAGTTATAACATTTCAAATATAAAAACCAATCAATTTCTGTATATCAATCTCATATGGTAAGTTTCACAAAATGGTCCATTCACATTTTCCTCTTTTGACAAAATGTACGTGTTTTATACCATGTTAACTCACTCACTACCATGACCGCACACGTGTCGGCCTCAAGCAATAAGCCGCTCGCTCCGAGACCGCATCCCTGTCGGCCTTGTATTTACTATTTTTTCTCTATATGAACCGACGCGTAGTCAGCCTTGATATTTTACACACAGGGAGGCACTTTATTTATCTTCTCAGTGCAGAAGAGTCGAATTACTTATAGTGACTTCCCTTGATTCAAGAGTAGATCTTCTGACACCGAGTTATGAAGTTACTGACAGCCGCATTTTCAGTCAGCCATGGCTTCTAATAGTCGACTGAGAAGAAACATTTTTGAAGTTTTAGATCCTTTTACACAAGATGGATCAAAGACATCAATGGTTCTGATCTGGATGATAGTGATTGTGATCCTACTTTCTTCATGAGAAATGACAATCTTATCTGTGACTCAGCAGACGATGAGACGGCACCCAGTGACAGAAAACGTCGCAGGCTTCAACTTCTACTGGGACCAGTACCGGTAGATCTACATCTAGACCTACCGCATCTACGTCAAGATCGTCCAATTCTAAAATCCAGTCACTAAATCTAAATCCTCCCACTTCAACCAGACCCATACACCCAGTCACTGACAGCAACAGTGACAGTACTGACACTCAAAATTATTGGTTGTACAGATACTTATGGGCATATTGTGTGAAAGGATGTTGGAAAATTTGATTTTTTTTTTAAGTTTGTGTGGGTAAAATATACCTTTTGTTGAATTGTCATAAAAAATAAACTATAAAAGATAAATCAAAAATTATTTTTGTATTACAAAAAATTTTTTTGTAAAGGGCTTTATTTTGCTGTAGTTTCATGCATGTAACATGTATGGTCAGGTCTGTGTGATGTTTTGAAATGTCTAAAATAGCCGGTAGCGAGTGGCTTGGTCTTGGCCCAGGGGCGGTAGTGAGTGAGTTAAAGCTTAGAACCTGAGGATTCCAAATGTATGACTTTAAAAGATAGCAAAGGACTATGAGACGAGTAAATTAGCTTTTAAAAGACATGTTTTTAAGTAAAGGGGCATAACTGTGAAAATTATAGGTCCAATGCCAGTGACGAAATGTTACGCGGAACTGCATGGGTCCGTTGACCGAGATTTCCCCTGGCGTTTATTTAGTGACGTGGCATCTGATTTGGAAAGTTCCTGACTTTTCCTAGTTCTCAATAAGATGGGAAGTGGAGTCTCGGCCGGTGCCTTACCGTTGATCAGATGACTCGGCCATTTCGGATCGTGTGGATGGATGAAAACCGATGCTTTTTTGTCTCGTTTTTGTAAAATTCTGTGATTGTACGCCTTTATATTATCCTTATTACGTGTTACGGGTTTATCGTGTGTGCCATTCTGCTGAAACTGGCACGGTAAACTTCACGACTTACATAACGAGTGAGGATGCGATACGTATAGGCCGATATTTGCCAATAGAGAGAGAGGGAGGGAGAGAAAAAGAGAGAGAGAGAAGAAAGAAAGGCACCAGCAACAAAACCCTCACTGAAAGAAAAGAAAGCGCTTTTGGCGACGATGGTTCTTTCCCCCTCCCGTACGTGCCCCCCCTCTCCGACTATCTAGTCACATAGAGCGCCCCACTAGACTAGCACAAACTTGTGTCTTTACCGATCAAGAATTCCTTGCAGAATACGGGACGGGATGGGAGCGGTGGCTGACAAATCTTGAACTCTACTTGAACCTGTGCTATTAGTATTATTTTCTCTCTCGTTTAAATGCGTTGTTAGTAATATTGTATTGTCAAGTGAAGAAGACTGTGCATCGTGGAGACGTAGTCACTATTGTTGTAATGGACTTCTAAACCTCCCGTATTGCCAATTATCTCGTATTTATTTATTAGAACGTAATAAGTCATGAAAACCTATTGATGACCAGACTTCTTTACATAAGTTTCACTGAACGGTCTCCGAATCTAACCTGATCAGTCTTCTGGAAAGCCTTGAAAATTTAAAAACAAAAATATCATGATTTCTCAATAGTTTTACACAAGATAAACAACGAGAAAATAGCTTGACGCGATATTACCATTATTAGATCCCAGATCGAAAAAAACATTTTTGTCCGGCCGTAAGGTCATGCAAACTGCTAGTCGTCTCATGATATTCTCACTCTCATTCAGAGTTACCTATGATTTTTTTCGTGTCTTTTACAGAATAAATAGCCGTAGGAATACGTTTCTTTCAATCCAGATCATAAAACGGTGCTTCTATGTATTTTTTAACTGTTTTTTTTTTCAGCTCTTACTGTGTGTTCATTTGTAGACCATAATTGTTACATAATAAAGAAAATTTGAAACCTGTCACTGCAAAAGATTTTTTAAAATTTAGACCTCGCCAAATTTTCTTTGTACAATTCTTTTCACATGGATTTAAAGAAAACAGAATGAAAGGTCGTTGACCTCACCTACCTCAAGGTGAAAAAAGACATTAAAAAAGAGGGAAATGACAGCAGTCTCAATTGCTGACGTTTGCACCCACAAAATATTCACAAAACACACAAATTGAAAGCAAATTTACATTATTATGTTTTTTATATCTGCGATGTCAAAACTATACATAGACCAAATGTTAAGAAGATTCATCATTAGACTTTGAGAAAGATTAATTGAAGAGTTCAAGTTATTATTGGGTCCCATTTTTTGTGAAACCTGCCATATATAATATGTTTTCTATAATACTGGTTGACAGTCATGTAAGTAATAATTTTCCAAAGTGTTAAAAAAAAAATGAGTAGTTTGAGGACGAAAGCCTTAGAAATTCAAGAAATGGATCTGAATAAGAGTGACACAATGATGTCAAAAGATTACCTTAAAGTGCACACGCAGATAGAGCCACGAGCCTTTACAGCTGAAAAAGAAAAAAACAACAAAATTCATTAAATTTTCAAAATTTGAGTTATAAATAAGGAAGAGTGGCTATTTAGATAATTGGTTGCCAAATTAGTGAAAGCAACGGTGGCTTGCCATTAAAGGGAGCGATTATTTAGGCAACCAGTTGTATAACCAGAGAAATCTGGGTTGGTTTCACTTAGCCTATTCAGGCAACTCATGAAGAAATGGCCTAGTACCGGTACTTTGAGCTGTCCATACTCCTGAGGATTAGCCTAGATCTAAAGTCACAGGCTCTAAGACTATTTTCAGTTAAAATAATGAGACTCGCTTCTTTCCTATCTAAACATTTCGTCTAGAGATAGTTGCTTAAATATTAAAAATGCCACTTGTTTCGTCCGTTATAGGCAAAACTAGCCTCTAAGTAAAACCATTTTATTAACCAAGCACATATAATACATCATATATGATAGGCAAAAACAGACTGTCACATAATTAGCTCATGAAAAGACTTTCTAAACGATAATAGTGTCATGTTTCCATACAAATTTATGATTTGATAACACGAAGTGAGAAATGCTGACACCAAAATTATTTCTTGTCAAAACACCACATTCATCAACTGCTTGACCCCTTAAAGGTTTGTTTATCAAAATAATATGGACAGAAGACTGGTAATAGTAAATCTATGAAAACTGATAAATCGATCTTCATCCCATCATTGTTACCTAAACATATCTTTATCATATCACCCGTGTGCATATGATTAAAGACTTCTGTCTGATAAAATTACAGGTAAAACAAATGAAGATTTACGATGTTGTGAATTTAACAATCAATGTAATGTTCTTACACTTGGCAGGGTTCTCAGGCTCCTTCGCGTATCTGGTCATTTTGAGGCCTGTGGAACAACCAATCGTGTAAAATAAATTAGAAAAGCAAAACGAGTAGACAATCCATATGGACTACTATGCATTTTAAAAACCGCTGCTTATCGGAAAAACGTAATGATGACAGTGTAGATTTTAAGTAAATTAAGGAATAGGCCTTGGTTGAAACCAAAACAATTCAACATTGGCAAATGTAACAATTAAAACCGATTACGCCTTTTGAAGGTAAATCTAGATCTAAATGGTCAAATAAATGTAGTAGTAGTAAATAGTTGTCCAAAATGTGCGGGTACAGGCACAAAATTTGGATTAACTGAGAATAATCACTTTAGCACCACCAAGATTTCACCTTGAATACAATTACAAACCCAGTTTATTCTCGATACTAGGCATGGTCCCGATAGCCCTCTTTCACTCTCATGATAGGCTAGACTACATCGCAGTCAGTCGGCCTGAGTCGGTAAGAGAGAGCGTAATCGCGGTATGTGTTTTTTCAGTGAGTCAGGTTGGCGATACATTGTGAACAGTATCATCTTAACTATTTTCAAGCTCAATCCTGCCTAGCGGTGCTAAAGTGCGATTATGCCTAAAATAGCTGTGTTGACGTTAGTTACATCCCTTAGTTTTAGATCTTACAAGAATCTGTTGTAGTCTTCTTGCCTAGTGGGTGGCCGCACTGCTGTTAATAATGTAGCTTCACTGCTGTTGATGCTAGAGTGGCTGTGTTGTGTTGAAATCAGAGAATATTTGGATATTCTATCACATTAACCAATCAAAACACTGTGGTGGCTCAGGGGTAAAGGACGGTGTAAGTATGTGCATGACCATGGTGGTCTATATAAGTAATGTCCATTGTCCAAGAGTTCTTGTTGGATTGGCGGAAACATCCAGATCCTTACCAGTCCCGAAAAACCTGGAATCAACTTAAAGATTACTCCTCTCGCCCCCAAGTCAAAAACAAACTTCAATCTCAATATGTCTCTTAGGTCTTAGATGTGCACAACTATGGAACCCCTTCGGTATTATAATTAATAACTTTTCTGAGTGTTATATGCAGGAATAACGCAGTATGTAACCAACACACTTTCGTTTTGGGCAGAGGCAAACCTTTCCCCTCTCGCTCCTCTCATTGAATGAGAGTGCCTCACCACAAACTTCTCCATCAAATAGCTTTAAAATAGATGGACACATACTCAAAGATCCTTTGAGTCCATGAACGTTCTTAAAAATACAGATGATTGGAACATTTGTCTAATTAATGCCGATTTTATCGTCAATAATAAGGAACAGCGACCATTACCTGAATGTTAAACCGGAAAAGGAACGTGAATTGCAAATTCATGTTCAATTTCCTCTTCATGTAGAATGTACTTTTCGCGTTTTTCTTTAATTCGTGGCAGCACGTGCAGTTTCTACTTCTTCTTTTCCTTTTCTTCTTCTTCTTTCTCTTCTGCTTCTTCTTCTTCTACTTTTTCTTCTACTTTTTCTTCTTCTTCTTCTTCTTCTTCTTCTTCTTCTTCTTTTTCTTCTTCTTCTTCTTCTTCTTCTTCTTCTTCTTCTTCTTCTTCTTCTTCTTCTTCTTCTTCTTCTTCTTCTTCTTCTTCTTCTTCTTCTTCTTCTTCTTCTTCTTCTTCTTCTTCTTCTTCTTTTTCTTCTTTTTCTTTATGATAACAGTGATAATAATGCTAACGTTAATAATAAGAATTATAAAAATAATGATACTTATTCCGGTAATAATGATAGTGATGATAATAATGATAACGTTAAAAATAGTAATAATAATAATAATAATACATGGAATGATAATAATAATTTTATTGAGGATAACAATAATAATAATAGTACTAAGAAGAAGAAGAAGAAGAAGAAGAAGAAGAAGAAGAAGAAGAAGTAGAATGAAGAAGAAGAAGAAGAAGAAGAAGAAGAAGTAGAATGATAAACAGCTCTCTCTCTCTCTCTCTCTCTCTCTCTCTCTCTCTCTCTCTCTCTCTCTCTCTCTCTCTCTCTCTCTCTCTCTCTCTCTCTCTCTCTCTCTCTCTCTCTCTCTCTCTCTCTCTCTCTCTCTCTCTCTCTCTCTCTCTCTCTCTCTGTCTCTGTCTCTCTCTGTCTCTCTGTCTCTGTCTCTCTCTGTCTCTCTCTGTCTCTCTCTGTCTCTCTGTCCCCTCCCTCTCTCTCTCTCTCTCTCTCTCTCTCTGGTCTCTCTCTCTCTCTCTCTCTCTCTCTCTCTCTCTCTCTCTCTCTCTCTCTCTCTCTCTCTCTATCTCTATCTATCTATCTATCTATCTATCTCTATCTCTATCTAGAATCTATCTCTCTCTCTCTCTCTCTCTCTCTCTCAAATCTCTCTAATCTAGGATCTAGGATCTCTCTAGAATGGAATAAAAGAATAGGGTACACTCAAATCTAGAATGGAATAAAAGAATAGGGTCTAGGATACACTCAAATGGTCTGGAATAAAAGAATAGGATCTCTCTTTCAAATTTAGAATGGAATAAAAGAATAGGATTCCAGGTGACTTTCTTTCAAATGGTAGAATGGAATCCTTAGGGTACCTCAAATGGTAGAATGGAATAAAAGAAAGGAATAGGGTACACTCAAATGGTAGAATGGAATAAAAGAATAGGATACCTAGGATACACTCAAATGGTAGAATGGAATAAAAGAATAGGATACCTAGGATACACTAAATGGTAGAATGGAATAATAGAATAGGATACCTAGGATACACTCAAATGGTAGAATGGAATAAAAGAATAGGATACCTAGGATACACTCAAATGGTAGAATGGAATAAAAGAATAGAATGGAATAAAAGAATAGGATACCTAGGATACACTCAAATGGTAGAATGGAATAAAAGAATAGGGTACACTCAAATGGTAGAATGGAATAAAAGAATAGGATACCTAGGATACACTCAAATGGTAGAATGGAATAATAGAATAGGAACCTAGGATACACTCAAATGGTAGAATGGAATAAAGAATAGGATACCTAGGATACACTCAAATGGTAGAATGGAATAAAAGAATAGGAGGGTACACTCAAATGGTAGAATGGAATAAAAGAATAGGATACCTAGGATACACTCAAATGGTAGAATGGAATAAAAAAGAATAGGATACCTAGGATACACTCAAATGGTAGAATGGAATAAAAGAGTAGGATACCTAGGATACACTCAAATGGTAGAATGGAATAATAGAGTAGGATACCTAGGATACACTCAAATGGTAGAATGGAATAATAGAATAGGATACCTAGGGTACACTCAAATGGTAGAATGGAATAATAGAGTAGGATACCTAGGATACACTCAAATGGTAGAATGGAATAATAGAATAGGATACCTAGGGTACACTCAAATGGTAGAATGGAATAAAAGTAGGATACCTTGGGACACTAAAATAGTAGAATAAAATAGAATAGGATACCTTGGGTACACTAAAATAGTAGAATAGGATACCTAGAGTACACTCAAAATATGGTAGAATGAAATAATATAATAATGACATTTTGGAAGGTTCATTGACAATTTTATTTTCAGACATATTATCATTCAAGAAAGTTAACAAAACTACGTAGTGAAATAGTGTGTTTTTAGCTATTTCTAGAAAGTGGTAATATTATCTGCCTGTCTGATGTTATTTGGTACATGTATTGCATTAGAAAACAATCGCTCGCCCATCTATGTGCGTTTTGTGAAGTATTCAATGGGCGTATGTTTACAACTAGCCAGAGTTTGTGCATTATTTGTTCCGTATTTGTGCACGACAAGTCCGGTGTGTGTACTATCTCATCAGTGTGTGTCATCTAGCCCGGGTGTGTGTACTATCTCATCAGTGTGTGTCATCTAGCCCGGGTGTGTGCACTATCTCATCAGTGTGTCATCTAGCCCGGGTGTGTGTACTATCTCATCAGTGTGTCATCATCTAGCCGGGTGTGTGCACTATCTCATCAGTGTGTGTTATCAACTAGACCGGGTGTGTCCACTATCTCATCAGTGTGTGTTATCAACTAGACCGGGTGTGTCCACTATCTCATCAGTGTGTCATCAACTAGACCGGGTGTGTCCACTATCTCATCAGTGTGTCATCAACTAGACCGGGTGTGTCCACTATCTCATCAGTGTGTCATCAACTAGACCAGGTGTGTCCACTATCTCATCATGGTGTGTTATCAATTAGACCAGGTGTGTCCACTATCTCATCAGTGTGTCATCAACTAGACCAGGTGTGTCCACTATCTCATCATGGTGTGTTATCAATTAGACCGGGTGTGTCCACTATCTCATCATGGTGTGTTATCAATTAGACCGGTGTGTCCACTATCTCATCAGGGTGTGTTATCAATTAGACCGGGTGTGTCCACTATCTCATCAGGGTGTGTTATCAACTAGACCGGGTGTGTCCACCATCTCATCAGTGTGTGTCATCAATTAGACCGGTGTGTCCACTATCTCATCAGGGTGTGTTATCAACTAGGGTGTGTCCACTATCTCATCAGTGTGTGTTATCAACTAGACCGGGTGTGTCCACACTATCTCATCAGTGTGTGTTAACAACTAGACCAGGTGTGTACACTATCTCATCAGTGTGTGTTATCAACTAGACCGGGTGTGTCCACTATCTCATCAGTGTGATATCAACTAGACCGGGTGTGTCCACTATCTCATCAGGGTGTGTCATCAACTAGACCGTGTGTCCACTATCTCATCAGTGTGTGTTATCAATTAGACCGGGTGTGTCCACTATCTCATCAGTGTGTGTTATCAATTAGACCGGGTGTGTCACTATCTCATCAGGGTGTGTTATCAATTAGACCGGGTGTGTCCACTATCTCATCAGTGTGTGTTATCAACTAGACCAGGTGTGTACACTATCTCATCAGTGTGTTATCAACTAGACCAGGTGTGTCCACTATCTCATCAGTGTGTCATCAACTAGACCGGGTGTGTCCACTATCTCATCAGTGTGTCATCAACTAGACCGGGTGTGTCCACTATCTCATCAGTGTGTGTCATCAACTAGACCAGGTGTGTCCACTATCTCATCAGTGTGTCAACAACTAGACCAGGTGTGTCCACTATCTCATCAGTGTGTGTCAACAACTAGACCGGGTGTGTCTACTATCTCATCAGTGTGTGTTATCAACTAGACCGGGTGTGTCTACTATCTCATCAGTGTGTGTTATCAACTAGACCGGGTGTGTCCTACTATCTAATCAGTGTGTGTTATCAACTAGACCGGGTGTGTCCACTATCTCATCAGTGTGTGTTATCAATTAGACCGGGTGTGTCTACTATCTAATCAGTGTGTGTTATCAACTAGACCGGGTGTGTCTACTATCTCATCAGTGCTATCAACTAGACGGGTGTGTACTATCCAATGTGTGTCAACAACTAGACCGGGTGTGTGCCCCATCTAATCTCTGTGTGTCAACAACTAGACCGGGTGTGTCCACTATCTAATCCGTGTGTGTCAACAACTAGATCCTGTGTGTGTACTATCTAATCAACAACTAGACCGGGTGTGTGTACTATCTAATCTGTGTGTGTCAACAACTAGACCGGGTGTGTGTACTATCTAATCTGTGTGTGTCAACAACTAGACCGGGTGTGTGTACTATCTAATCTGTGTGTATCAACAACTAGACCGGGTGTGTGTACTATCTAATCTGTGTGTGTCAACAACTAGACCAGGCGTGTGCACTGTCTCGTCAGTTTGTGTCATCAACTAGCCCGGGTGTGTGCACTATCTCATCAGTGTGTGTACTATCTAATCCTTGTGTGTCAACAACTAGAACGGGTGTGTGCCAGCACGCCTCGGAATATCTTATCCCTTGGGCATATGGCTCGGAGGCAGGCAAACCAATGCAAGTACCTTAATCACGTGACCTGATAGAAAGAATGTGGATGCAATGCATATTGTGTAGACCTCATTGATAATATCGTTTGAGTTATGGTTATTCAGTTTAAAGTGCATGGCAATTAACCAGTAGGCCTATTGAATGAGATTGATTAGATTTATGTAGGTCACTTGTGATATCCAAGTTCTAGTTCTATTTCTTCGGCGAAAGCAAGCATACTACCTACATGTAATAGTGCTATACACTACTCGTTGTTTCTATCTCTGTCTGTCTCTCCTTTCTCTGTCTATGTCAGTCTGTTTGTCTATCTGGTCTACCCTGTCTGTCTGTTTGTCTGTCTCTGTCTCTGTCTGTCTGTCTCTCTCTCTCTCTGTATCTGTCTCTATCCCTGTCTGTCTGTCTGTGTGTATGTGTGTGTGTCTGTCTGTATGTCTATCTGTCTGTCTGTCTCTCTCTCTTCTCTCTCTCTCTCTCTCTCTCTCTTCTCACACGAGGATCTCTTCACACGAGGATGCACACACACACAGACACACACACACATGTTCAAAGCGTGGTTCATTGGGATGATTAAAATCTTTTGTTTCTTCAAACGTTTACTTTATTCAATCAAGTAGTTTCGTTCCTCATCGTGATTCTATTGACTCAACTACACCCCACCCACCCCAACACACACACACACACCAGCACACTCACTAACACACACACACACACACTGTCACGTTCTCCGCCTTGTAACAAATTTTTTTAAACCTACCAGGTATCGATTTTAACTATAATTTTAAAATTCAATGCATCCGTCATCAAAACACTCTTTTTATGTGATATCGGGGGTGGTTGGGGGGGGGTGGGTAAACCAAAGTCAACCAGTCAAGTGGCTAGAGGTAAAGGTCATTTCAGTACAAGCACAATGTCCAGTGCCCAGTCTACCGTACGTTTGGTCACATTAATCACGCTAATAGTCACCACGTGACGCCTTCCTTATCACTGTTGATTATTGTTTGTATATAATTATGTGTGTTTGTGTGTGTGTGTCAGTGTGTGTGAAAGAGAGAGAGAGAGAGAGAGAGAGAGAGAGAGAGAGAGAGAGAGAGAGAGAGAGAGAGAGAGAGAGAGAGAAGAGAGAGAGAGAGAAAGAGAGAGAGAGAGAGAGAGAGAGAGAGAGAGAGAGAGAGAGAGAGAGAGAGAGAGAGAGAGAGAGAGAGAGAACGAGCGAGAGAGAGAGAGCGAGCGAGCGAGAGCGAGAGCGAGCGAGAGCGAGAGAGAGAGAGAGCGAGCGCGAGCGAGAGCGAGAGAGAGAGAGAGAGAGAGAGAGAGAGAGAGAGAGAGAGAGAGAGAGAGAGAGAGAGAGAGAGACACAGAGGAGGGAAAATTGGATGGGGTTGGGATGGATGTAGTTACGAGTGGTTAAGTGTAGATACTGGAGTGGATCTAGAACGCTGCATGATAACCTAAATATACAGGTAAAAAGTGATATGAACATGTCTAATCTTTTGATTCAGCTCAATGAGCTGTGCTCGATTTGAGTTATTCTAACACTTGGCAGTCCGCACTCTGGTCAATTAGAACACTACTCCCACCCCTATCAATGTATCAACATAATATGTCCAAGAAGAGGGTGATCCATGTATCAGGTATAGGGTAAAAAAAGGTCATACCACTCCACAAGTGAGGTCAGGGTGGTCTTGCTCAATAACAGGAAAGCTGTTGTAACCTTTCAACTGGTCGGTGTCGTTCAGTCGGCAGACGATATCAGGGTCGCCTTTTATCCCAACATTCTGGCTGTCGAAACAAATTTTAGAGCACTGATGCTAGTAGACGGAATTATATTATTTTGTAAGCCTTCAGGGAACGGGCGTTTTGACATCATTGGGACTGCCTTGGGCCCATTAGAAATTAGCCCTGAAGAGGACTTTTGACATGTTTTGTTTGCAAGAGACGATGAATTTTCTAGGTTCTTGTACTTTATCCCCTCAGCGACTTTATGATATAGGTGGATAGATGAATAGATAGATATATAGATAGATGAGGAAGAGGAGGATTAGAGCTGGTCACAGAATAGAGATAAGACTGGACCTATCTAGATCTATATCCCGTGAAAGAGATCGGCCGATTGAAGATCTTTTGTACCGTGAGGTTACAAAAATTAAACGTAAAGCCGACGCCTACCATCAAACAAGAAAAAACAGAAACATTTTTTTTCTTGGCCTAATCATAGAAACTAGAAAGAATCTGTTCAACATTAATTTTATCCAAGTTCCATCCTGATAATTTGACCAAAGCTCACCGCATGTTTTATATTGAATTCTCTTATTTATTGGCCCTGAATGTTGACCTGAATTTTAATTAGATCAAGGCTAGCCTATCGCAAGTGAAAAAGAACCTTCTAACCTCGTCCTTGGTTTCTGTCTCACTCAGTCTCTGGTTGCTGGTTGGACTTTGGATCTGCTCCGAGATAAGCTTTAACTGCTGCAGATCCATTAAAAATTGGTAAGCCTATAATCATTACATTTTATTATGTTTGAATGGTACGGATCAATTAAGGCATACATGTTATTAACATTGTTAATGTTACTGGTAACGTGAAGCTGTCGAAGCTTTTACTGTGGTACCTCCAAAATCGTTGAAATGCAAATAACGATAACGACCGTTGATTTGTTTCTTGTGAAGTGTGCGCCGACAAAAATTAGCTCTATAGAATCTAGTTTTGTCCAGTGTAATGTTTAGAATCTAGATCTCTAAATTTGTGTAGATGAATAGGATAGTGAGATTGAGGAAAGTCTGAGAAAGAGTATATATATGTGAAGTATGCATTAGGTCATGAAACCCATTCTCTGATATTTGTTTTTATTGATACAAATTTCTGATGAGGTTCTAAATGTTGTTGTCGAGATGACAAGAAAAGATGTTTAGAATATCCAGATTCTAGTAACTCACTCAAGTGAATTTAACTCATTCAGTCTTATTTCTGCTGGAGATGGTGATGTAGTTTAAAATGCAAATGAAATATGATGTAGTTTTAACAATTTTGATGTTTTTTAATTTCTAGATCTAGAATCTAGTACAAAAGTCATCTCAGTCTAGAGTCTAGTTACATCTAGATTTAGATATATGTCTATTTATCTAGCTATCTCTATCTATCTATCTATCTATCTATCTGTCTATCTATCTATCTATCTGTCTATCTATCTATCTATCTAGCTATCTATCTAGCTATCTATCCGTTGGATTTACTATAGATCTAGCA
Organism: Doris montereyensis; assembly: GCA_037039925.1. Classification (NCBI taxonomy): domain Eukaryota; kingdom Metazoa; phylum Mollusca; class Gastropoda; order Nudibranchia; family Dorididae; genus Doris; species Doris montereyensis. Next base: position 194,306 of record JAXRKP010000046.1, read on the forward strand.
GTATTTATTTGGTAATGCTGTAAATTACATTTTTAAAAACCCAAAACAAAACAAAACCAAACGAAATATAAAAATTGTAAATATAGATCTATTCTTGCCATGTTAAGCATTAAATATATATTGTACATAGCTGCCAATCAGTACGTAAAAACATATTTAGTATATCGTTTCTTTGACTTGGAGTCCACAAGTCTGTATTTTCCTTGAAAAGAATGAGGGTTAACTGTATTTTGTTTGTATAGAAATCCGAAGTCAATGGCAGAGATTCAGAGGGAGTGGGTGAAAGTCTGGAGATGCCATTCTGAGTTCACAAAACTATTTGCACTTTGCCAGAAAGACAAGACATCGGCAAACATTTTGTTATTCACCTTAGAGGGGATCATTTCAAGTTAAATGATCAATGTTTTCGGGAATGTTACGAGTTTTTTTTCCGAGTTAGAATTAGTTTACACAGTAAGAGTACATTTTTTATTTGAAAAGGTTGGCAGTAATGTATAGAGAGACGCTCTATATATTTGAAATATATATATATATATATGTTAAGCTGACCATACATATACATCATTAGATCTATTTCCTTTTTAGGTGCATGTGTTGAAATTAACTTCAACACCATAACATGTATCTTTTCTATTCTTCAGATCAAAATAATCAATAATGTCTCGAGCTGAGGATGTTGTTCTCAGTAAAACTGAGACCACATTTCAATTCGACAAGGATTTACTCACACTTCCTGTTCCTGATTTGTCATTTACTCTCAAGAAATATTTGGATTCAGGTAATCAGTGGTTTAAAAAAAACGCCATGTCAAGGAAACTTTGTTTTTTAGACTTAAAAACATTTAACATTGAAATGACTAATCTCTGGGGTCTTTTTCTTGATAAAGGTAGGGATCTAATTTGAACATTTTGAAACTTGACAACAATTTGAATTCTTTATTTATGATAAATATTGATGAAGCTTTTTGTAATGCAGCGAATGTCTTGTAATTATAAGTCTGGTTTTAACAACATATTGAACTGATTGTTTCCCATGCTTAGATTGGGACAACATATTTAAACGATGATTGCTTGCCATACTTAGATTGTGACATTGAATGCTTTGATAAAAAGTGTCTTATGGAATACTTTTAGTTCATACACATAGGGACAACAAGTTGTTGGTTTTGATAAAATTAAAAAATCTTGAACTGGAAAACTTTTTTTGTCTTAATTTTTCCGATAAATCATAAACACTCGAACAAGGAATAGTTCTATGGCTGTCCCACATTTTTTTTCATGACGTTGTACATCCAGGAGAGGTAAACAGCTCTGCTTTTCTTACTGGTGATTTAGGTGAAAATGAGTATCCAGCTATTGGCACAGAAAGATGTTATCAGTTTCTGTATGAAAGGCCTAAAAAGTAGCTGTACTGTATATTCCCCAAGGAATGGAGAAGGACTGTGAATGAAATTGCCTGCTAGGGATAAATGATGTAAACTTGGTGAACCTGCACGTATGCGGGAACATGCATGTACATATTACTAAGGTTTGTCAAATAATCCATTATGTCCTTAAAAGCATCTCTTGTATGCGAAATCTGTTAGATGAAGAAACATGTAAAATACTTGTCCTGCCCGTGTCACAAATCATCTTGACTACAGTAATTCTCTTCTCTGTGAGTTGCCAAAGACTTCTATCCATTCATTACAATTACTTCAAAATAAAGCAGCAAGAATTGTAACTAAGACCAACAAATCTGAACACATCACTCCCGTTTTGTGCTCTTTACATTGTCTTCCCGTAGAGAAGAGAATCATATATAAGATAGCATATCTCACATTCAATTGCATTCATAACACTGCCCCCGACTATCCAAAATGACTCCTTAAAGTACACCACCCCAATCATCCTCTTAGATAATCACAATCTTTGCAACTGAAAAGAAATGTTCCTCATACAAAATTTTTCTAACTTTCTTTCACCCATTTGGCCCCAGCTGTCAGTTAAAACTAGAGACAAAGTTTCCTTCCTTCAAACAGTCACTTAAAACTAGAGATTGTACAAAGTTTCCTTCCTTCAAACAGTCACTTAAGGGGGGGGGGGGGGGGGGGGGGAATGCCATTTTTGCTGAAAATGGGACAAATCTAGTCTATCATAGTCACTTAAAACAGTCACTTAGAACTAGAGATTTGTACAAAGTTTCCTTCCTTCAAACAGTTACTTAAAACTAGAAATTTGTACAAAGTTTCCTTTCTTCAAACAGTCACTTAGGGGGAATGCCATTTTTGCTGAAAATGGGGCAAATCTAGTCTATCATAGTGGGTAGAGCAGTTCATTCCGGTCATAATGATATCATAAAAGAAACTCAGTATCGATCCTTTGAATTTATACAAATTTTTAAGAAACGATACAGGCCTATCTTTCAACATAGCTATCTATACAATAAAAGACAGAAATATTGTCGAAAGTATGGCACGTTGGTACTCATTTTGATCGACGCAATAAACGCTATCCACTTTATTTGAGGACCTATTGTGAATTTTGCCTTAAATCGTCCGGAAAATACGGAACATATTCCTCGCACCTATTATCAAAAGGCACCATCTCAAAGTGAGTAAAAAGGTGCTGGTGCACTTGAAGCAGTGTCAATAAGAAGTAGTTGAGAGGCTCTCAAGGTTTTATGATGTTTCAAAGTATTATCTTACTCTTTTCTTAGGTTTATGGGAGAAAAATGTATTCAAAAAGAAGAGAAAAATACGATTTTCTCAAAATGTCCTTTTTGTTCATTATTTCCTATCTATTTTTTTATTTCTCAATGTATCTTCATGAAATTTTGGTATGAATGAGGAGTGAGAGAAGACAATGAAATGATCAGATGAATTTTTTGATATCTGTAATAGTTTTGTAAAAATTGAATTTTTTGTACAATATTTTTGGTTCTCATAATTATGCTATTTTCATAAGTTTATAAAATCGAAACTTACTAATGAAAAAAAAATCGGATCTGATCAAATTTAGATATTGTATCAAATAAGGAGCCAAGTTTGAAAGAAATTTGTCGAAAATTGAAAAAGCCTATCGATATATAACTTGGTGAAATTTGGGGCAAAATCCAAGATGGCCACCGTTTCCATGGCAACCGGAAGCGGCAGAAAAAACCCTTCAATATATTTCAACTCAGTACATCATGCCCATTACACCTATACATTAGATA
>JAXRKP010000046.1:202500-262500 GCA_037039925.1 Doris montereyensis
ATCTTGTCACAAAATGAAAGTTCATTCAATATTCTTGTGCAAAGAATAGGTACTGTAGGTAGAGAAAGATCCTGTCAAATGAAATGTTCATTCAATATTCTACCTGTGCAAAGAATAGGTTCTATAGGTAGAGAATGATCTTGTCACAAAATGTAAAAGTTCGTTCAATATTCTACCTGTGCAAAGAATAGGTACTATAGGTAGAGAATGATCTTGTCACAAAATGAAATGAAAAGTTCATTCAATATTCTACCTGTTCAAAGAATAGGTACTGTAGTTAGAGAAAGATCTTGTCACAAAATGAAAAGTTCATTCAATATTCTACCTGTGCAAAGAATAGGTACTGTAGGTAGAGATTGATCTTGTCACAAAATGTAAAAGCTCATTCAATATTCTACCTGTGCAAAGAATAGGTACTATAGGTAGAGAATGATCTTGTCAGAGTGTTTGTATAAAGTTCCTAGCAGGCTGCAGTACTGTAAGCTCACCAGGGAGTTGAGAATCATTTGAATGAAATGGCCTGCGGGGGGGGGGGGGGGTAAATGAGGTACAATGGATGAGCCTGCACTTGTGCAGGGATACAGGCTATAAATCCATCTCTATCTCTACTTTATGACCATGAGAGGAAACAGACAAATTGTTCATATATGTAATAACTTTACTTTTTCAGAGAAATATATAGTGTTAAATGCTTGCAATGAGCTTTCATACACACACAAACACATATGCATATATATAATTTCTGTGCTTTGTGACAGTTGGATAAATGGTGGGAAGATGTGGCTTACCTTGAAATACAATCCCCTATATCCTTGGCGAATATGGGAGGGCCTTACAGAGAGTACTTACAGAGAATATGTAATAATTGTTCATATATGTAATAACTTTACTTTTTCAGACAAATATATAGTGTTAAATGCTTGTAATGAGCTTTCATACACACACAAACACATATGCATATATATAATTTCTGTGCTTTGTGACAGTTGGATAAATGGTGGGAAGATGTGGCTTACCTTGAAATACGATCCCCTATATCCTTTGCCAATATGGGAGGGCCGGGACCGTATGGTGAGGATATTTAAAACACCTCTTGCTGATTCTCAAATTGAAGCACAAGTTTACTGATGCATTACACCATGAAAATCTGGCAATTTATACAAAGGTAAATAAATTAAAACATCTTTGCCAATTTATACCAATGTAAATAAAGTAAAACATCTTTGCCTATTTATACAAATGTAAATAAAGTAAAACATTTTTACCAATTTATACAAATGTAAAAAAATTGATACATCTTTGCCTATTTATACAAATGTAAATAAAGTAAAACATCTTTGCCTATTTATACGAATGTAAATAAAGTAAAACATCTTTGCCTATTTATACAAATGTAAATAAAGTAATACATCTTTGCCAATTTATACAAATGTAAATAAAGTAAAACATTTTTGCCAATTTATACCAATGTAAATAAAGTAAAACATCTTTGCCTATTTATACAAATGTAAATAAAGTAAAACATTTTTGCCAATTTATACAAATGTAAATAAAGTAAAACATCTTTGCCTATTTATACAAATGTAAATAAAGTAAAACATCTTTGCCTATTTATACAAATGTAAATAAAGTAATACATCTTTGCCTATTTATACAAATGTAAAAAAGTAATACATCTTTGCCTATTTATACAAATGTAAATAAAGTAAAACATATTTGCCTATTTATACGTTGTGCAGCAACGACTAGTATAATTTCAGGAGGTAAGACTGTGAACAATGTTTGGAGGTTTGGGTACTAAGGCATGAGCATTTCATCCTTTGGATGGGATAGGGTATTACTACTTATCTAGTGATCCATTTCATCCTTTGGATGGGATAGGGCATTACTACTTATCTAGTGATCCATTTCATCCTTTGGATGGGATAGGTATTACTACTTATCTAGTGATCCATTTCATCCTTTGGATGGGATAGGGTATTACTACTTATCTAGTGATCCACTTCATCCTTTGGATGGGATAGGGCATTACTGCTTAACGCTTTAACATTCAAACCAACAAATCTGGGCTTAGAGATTTTACTTATCATCCAATGGTTTTGAGACGATCACCTACGTCAAAATGACGAGGATTTCAATTCACTGACAGAGATGTCTTACGTAAGTGAGGGGGAAAATTAAATAATGATAATGGTAATGATAATAATAATAACAATCATCGTAATGATAATAATAATAGTAATAGTAATAATATTAATTTATGTTTGTTCATCGCCAAATCTTATTAACAGGATTAAAAAAGACACTGAAAACATAGCAATTCTCTTTGTCATTTTCAATGCTATCCAGAGAGCAGTACAAGCCGATGAAAGACGCTCAGGGAAGACCTTTCTGCATGTACCAGTTTAAACGTGTTTTCAACACATGTCGAATTCCTGGCATTTTCAGGGATCAATTGGTCCATTATTTTAAACCAGGTAGTCTAGAATCTCTCTTCCTTTTAAATGAAACTTCTTTGAAAAGCAGACACCTACTTGCATGCTTTAGCTACAACATATTAGTATTTGGAATTCATTTACTGACGTGGCTCTCTTTCAATCTATCTTTCTCTTTGCCAGTTTGTATATATATTTGATTTTACTCTGTTCCTATTTTAGTACAATTAATGATGTATGTGTGATTCAGATTTTTTGTGTTGAATATTTGATACTTTAGGCCTGTCACGTGTGTTGGGAAAAAATGAATGATTAAATTATTTATTGTGATGTAACTACATTACATCATGTTTTCTTCTAGAGGTTTTGAATTGTTGGAAATTGTTAATTTCAAGTAAGCTGTTAACTTTGTAAACTTTAGATATGTGCGTGATTAATAATTATTTTTTGTTTAAAATATATTATTTATTAGTTATGTACCTCAGAGGTTGGGATTCCTCTCAAGATTTTACCACAATCTATTTGAAGACGTGTTTTGCTTTATACCTTCTGTATCTTTATCTTTCTCTTTCTCCCTTCTTTTCCACGAAAAGCTTCACTTGGTGATTGTCCGTCACATGTTATAGTGATTTGCAAAGGGCACATCTTTGAGGTGAACACATTGGATGAAGCTGGAGAGGTTCTCACAGCCCCTGAATTTCAAATGCAGCTGACACGAATCAGGGAGCAGGCTGAGCAAATGGAACCAAGTGAAGGTGTCAATGTTCTGACAAGTCTTCCTCGTGACTCATGGGCCAAGGTAAAAAGTTTTCCCCCAGTTGTAAGTGGGTTCACATGGCAGGGTAGTTAACAAACATAAGATCACAGCTCATAGCAGAGGAGATCATTCCAGCAATGAATCTGAGATAAAGGGATAGTTCCATAATTCAATTTAAAACAAAGAAAAAGTGATTTAATGATCAAAACTGGAGAGAAAAAAAACAACCCACTCTCTCTATAATATGTTTAAAAAGTTAAATTTCAATTTAGATAGATTTGACAAGGAAAAGATCGCTTCATGTATTTGTAAATACAAGACTATGCCTCTTCAAGTGTGTACATTTCTGATGATTAAAACTTTTCTTTGTTTTTTCACGTACAGGCACGGAGTACCCTTGTTGCTCTTCACCCCAAAAACTACGAGATTCTTGAAAAGATTCAAAGCTCTGTCATTGTTATTTCATTGGAGGACATTGATGCTGGAGACAGGAATGATGTACGTAGCTTGCAGATTCTCCTAGCCTCTTTCTCGTCTTCGTTTTGGTTTTATGTTTTATTCTTTAAAGTGAAACAAGCACGAACAAAAAACTAAAAAGGAAATATTTTGAAATATTTACATTGAAGTTGTCCCGAAGAAAGCATACATTTAGAAAAATTTCAATTTGTGTGCCGATTTTAGGTAGTTTGACATTATGTTCAAGGTGTACCATTTCTTTTGGGACCTATCAGCATTATGTCAGAGTTTTAAATGATCATATGTTTTGTTACAAATATAAGGACTAAAGGGAAATTTATAAATACACGTTTCGCCTGAAAGTTCAATTGAATTTGTAGTTTTTCAAAGTTAGAAAATTAAGGAGAAAGAAAAAGCAAAATAAAAAGCAAGGCAGCATATTGATTAACTTACGTCATTTTCTCTCTCTCAGCTCGGTTACAAAGCATTACTCGGGAAGTGGAGAACAAATGGTGTGACAAAGCTCTCGGAACTGTCGTCTACAGGAATGGACTTGTCCTGTCATGTGCAGATGTACGTTTGACTTTGCATGTTTTGTTTTACTTTTTGCACAAAGTATGTTCGGAAGTGTAAAAGAAATAAAAGAAGAAATTCCTTTAAGACCGTTACTGCCCATAGAGCCGGAGCTTATCCTGATTTTAATAGCAATGAAGCGGAACGGGTGATAATAATCGCCTTCTGGACAGGACGTTAATTGATGCAGGTTTTTACTCCCAAGCTAGTGCTTGTACCCATTTGCACTTGGGTAGAATGGGGGAAAAAGTAAAGTTTCTTCAAGGCCCTTTCTATAGCATGAAGCGTAACAGGTTACAATAATGACCTCCTGGCCAGGACGCTAGTCTGATGCAGGTTTTTGCTCCCAAGCTAGTGCTTGTACTCATTTGCACCTAGGTAAAGTGGGGAAAATGCGTTTAAAGTGTCTTTCCCAAGGAACACAACGTCAGACCTGGCTTTGCTAGGATTCGAGCTCAGGACCTCATGATCCCGTCCAGCAGTCTAACCACTCGGCCACCAATGCCACAGAGTGGGGAAAATGCATGTTAATATCTTCCCCAGGGAACACAACCTATTCTTGTCTTGATGTCTGCTGTTGTTCACCCTCCAGTATCTACTACACTGCCAAGATAGGTAAAGGTGTCCACTACTTCCAAAGGCTTACTGTCCACGGTGATTGGTTCAGAGCTTGCTGTTATCACTTTAAGTAGCTTTGATTTTCGGGATGTGTTCTGAGGCCAATAGAATTGGATAACTCTGAAAGACATGTCATTTTACTCTGCATCTGCCGGTGGTTGTGTGATAGTAGTGCCAAGTCACCTGCAAAATCAAGATCATCTGATGGGTCCATAGTGTCCACTGTGTCCACTTGTAAAGCTGCTGTTCAATAATGATTAACATTGCATCTAACTTAATTTAATAAGTGAAATCGAGAATAAAATTTCTGATGATAAAATGTATATTAACAGTATCTTTTGAAAATTCCCGTAAAGAATACTTGCAGACTTTGATTCACAGGCGTAAAAGAATACTTGCAGACTTTGATTCACAGGCGTAAAAGAATACTTGCAGACTTTGATTCACAGGCGTAAAAGAATACTTGCAGACTTTGATTCACAGACGTAAAAGAATACTTGCAGACTTTGATTCACAGACGTAAAAGAATACTTGCAGACTTTGATTCACAGACGTAAAGAATACTTGCAGACTTTGATTCACAGACGTAAAAGAATACTTGCAGACTTTGATTCACAGACGTAAAGAATACTTGCAGACTTTGATACACAGACTTTGTACACAGACGTAAAGAATACTTGCAGACTTTGATTCACAGACTGGAGATAATTGAGTGTTAGCAAGATAATGTTGCCTAATGAAATTTAATCCTATGATTTTCTTTTCTTTCTTTTAGCATGCCCCGGCAGAGGGAATGATGATGGTTTTCATCACTAGTTACATTCACAATAAAATCAAGGAGATGAATGGCGCTTGGAAGGTGTGTTTTCTCGTTTTAGAGATAAATGCTTTTGAGCGTGTTTTGAAGGAAATTTGAACATTTTAAAAAGTGAAATCTTTGTGATGGCTGAGTTTATCTGATTTATGTAAAATAGATTTATATGGATGAGACTTACTCTGTGAAATAGACTTGTGTCAAAAGAAATTTGCTAAATATTTTATTTGAAAACACATTTAAATGCTTTATGGGCTGTTATGATTTAAAATTGAGTTTAAGGTTGTGTGTGTGTGTGTGGGGGGGGTTGTACAGTAGTGTAGAGGTTTTAGTGGTCAAACTAATGTGTGGGGGTTGTGGGTTTGTACAGTAGTGTAGAGGTTTTAGTGGTCAAACTAATGTGTGGGGTTGTGGGTTTTTTGTACAATAGTAAATACTGGTCAAACTAATGTAGTGAATCAGAGAGCATGTATTTGTTAATAGAAATACCTTCAAGCATTAGTGAATCAGTGAGCATATGGTTGGATGTGTTAATAGAAATACTTTCAGGCATTAGTGAATCAGTGAGCATATGGGGGGGGGGGATGTGTTAATAGAAATGCTTTCAAGCATTAGTGAATCAGTGAGCATATGGGGGGGATATGTTAATAGAAATACTTTCAAGCATTAGTGAATCAGTGAGGTTATGGGGGGGCAGATGTGTTAATAGAAATACTTTCAAGCATTAGTGAATCAGTGAGCATATGGGGGATATGTTAATAGAAATACTTTCAAGCATTAGTGAATCAGTGAGGTTATGGGGGGGGGGCAGATGTGTTAATAGAAATACTTTCAAGCATTAGTGAATCAGTGAGCATATGGGGGATATGTTAATAGAAATACTTTCAAGCATTAGTGAATCAGTGAGGTTATGTGTTGATAGAAATACTTTCAAGCATTAGTGAATCAGAGAACATATATATGACAGTGGGCAGTTGGTGGGTGCGACTTGTAGGCTCATCATGCCGTTTCTTCTAGATTCATACTGAGATCACTGCATATATGGTGGACTGGGTAAATTGCAATGAAACAAAAGCATTCATATGATAAACGTCTCCCTATGTTTTTTACTTTTTATTTATTGACCTCAGGGAACAACAGTTGTCAGACCTCTGCCTCCACCTCAGCTCTTGAAATTTACGGTAAATGAGGTAATAGCTCAGGACGTGCAAATGGCAAAGGCAAAGTATAGGGAACTGGTAAGTGAATTTTTGAATGGGGAACCCCCTGAAATCTTGGAAGAATGATTTGGTCTCTTTTTAATGAGTCAAAGAAAATTTGAATTATTAATTTTAAATACCAAATTTACAAACTAAAGTCATCCATAAAGAAAATTTGTCACAATTTGCATCAGCCTTAGATTGTCAAAAATAAAGTTCAAGGTATACAAATATAGAAATTCAAAATCGCAATTTTACAACATTTATTGTATGATTTAAAATTTTGAAAGACACACGTTCGCACACACACACACACACACACACACACACACACACACACACACACACACATACACACACACACAAATATACCATTTATACATATCAGCATGGCTTTATAAATTTTCTTGTTAAATAGCAACACTAACGACTTCTTCCTAATTCCTCCATATTATTATGTTTAAATTTCAATTATATTCAGTTCAATTCAATTCAATTCAATTCAATTCAATTCAATTCAATTCAATCAGTTCAATTCAATTCAATTCAATTCAATTATATTCAGTTCAATTCAATTCAATCAGTTCAATTCAATTCAATGAACTTTATTGTCGTCATAAAGGCACACCACCTTTGTTTGCAACGATCTATAAAAATACACATTATGCATATTGGAATAAAGAATTAACATTATTATAGAAATAGATAATAGTTAATTGATAAAAAATTAAAAATGCATTTGTTAATATGAATATGTATGACGAAAAATGTATACATATATCATAGTAAATCATGGTTAATATTTTTAAAAAATTTGTTTTGCAAAAAATTCAGAGAATGGAAATAAGGTTAAAGTTATAGATACTGTATAAATATGATATAAGAATGTCCTCAACTACCAACTTTACATACTTGTCTGGAATCCCAAACTCCTTTCTACTTTAAAGAGTCTTTGGTCAGCATTGCTTTCAGTTAGAAATTGTGTGCCTCATAAATGCCCTTATATCCTGTTCTATCTGACCTTACAGCAAGACACTGCATCATCTTACATCCACGTGCATGAAAAGTACGGGAAAGCCTTTTGCAAGAAAGTGAAAATCCACCCCGACACCTACTGTCAGTTGGCCTTACAGCTTACATATTACACTATTTTCAACAGGTAAGTATCGACACCCTACAGCTTACGTATTACACTATTTTCAGGTAAGGGGGGGGGGGGGGCAGACCCTGCTGGAGACGGATGATAAAAGGAGTTCCTGTGTGCAGTCACAGCACTCTGTGCATATTAAACACCCCTTGGTTGTTTACAGGGCAGTATGGATAAAATAAAAAAATCCTACCAAAAATCCTGAGATCACCTTTGTTGTGGATGTGGGTAAATCAAGTCAAATCAAATCTAAAGCACAATTTGTTGGAATAAAAAATGAATTACAGAAAACAAAGGACCTGTCGTCTTTCTTGTAAAAAAAATACAACAGTAAATAAAATAATCATACACATTTGCTTTAATTGGTATTACTAGTGATGTTTGATGTCATCTCTTATTACACTAACACATTACACATGAACACATTACATAACACATTACAACAGACTAGTGATGTTTGATGTCATCTCTTATTACCTCATACACATAACACATTACAACAGACTAGTGATGTTTGATGTGATCTCTTATTACCTCATACACATAACACATTACAACAACAGACTAGTGAATGTGACATTACAACAGACACTAGTGATGTAATGTGATCTCTTATTACCTCATACACATAACACATTACAACAGACTAGTGATGTTTGATGTGATCTCTTATTACCTCATACACATAACACATTACAACAGACTAGTGATGTTTGATGTGATCTTATTACCTCTACACATAACACATTACAACAGACCTCTTATTACCTCATACACATAACACATTACAACAGACTAGTGATGTTTGATGTGATCTCTTATTACCTCTTACACATAACACATTACAACAGACTAGTGATGTTTGATGTGATCTCTTATTACCTCTTACACATAACACATTACAACAGACTAGGGGTTTGATGTTTGATGTGATCTCTTATTACCTCTTACACATAACACATTACAACAGACTAGTGATGTTTGATGTGATCTCTTATTACCTCATAACACATACAACGGACTAGCGATGTTTGGTGTGACATTGTAACACATTACAACAGACTAGTGATGTTTGGTGTGATCTCTTATTACCTCATACACATAACACATTACAACAGACTAGTGATGTTTGATGTGATCTCTTATTACCTCTTACACATAACACATTACAACAACAGTGATTGTGGAGCATTTGATGTGATCTCTTATTACCTCTTACACATAACACATTACAACAGACTAGCGATGTTTGATGTGATCTCTTATTACCTCTTAAAAGTTACAACAGATTGTGGAGCATTTGATTTATTTTTGTTTTTGTGTTGTCTTCCATTTAGACCAGTCACTGTTGATAACTTAAAAAGTTGTGTTGAAAACGTAGGCCGTCACATCTCAGATCAGAGACAATTTTGTTTGTAAATGCATCCATGAGTTATTACCTTATCCCATCAAAGTTGCACCTTTCCATTCAGACACAGCTTGTCTGTAAACAAATTATTTATCTTGTAAAAAATTTCCTGAAATTTGAAAGTTTGCTTTATTTGTTAAAAGAAATTGTTATTGACAATCATGCAGAATATATTATACATGTAATAATTGATTTGTGAAATTTGTTTGCTTTATTAAATTGATTTAGAATGGCCCCAACATATGAAACGGCACCCATCAAACAGTTCTATCACGGTAGAACGGAAACTCTCAGATCTTGCACCATGGAGGCGTTTCAGTGGTGCAAAGCGATGGTCGATCCGACATCATCAGTAAGCTTTTGCAGTTTTTTCTCCTTGAAATTTCCTGATGATTTTGTTTTTACTTTTATTATAGGCATAGTATGCAAATAGAACCGAATAAACAAATTTACAACTGAAGAAAAAAACGGACAATGGAAACATTTAAATCGCAATGGGAATAATGGGAATATAGACATGCAGTGAAAATGGAGCTGTGGTTTGGGGGGATCTGGGTTCTGAGGGCTGACACTCACATCTTGTCAGTCATGATTCATGCCCTGGTGTGGAAATGTTCATGTTTGCCTGGATTTTTACAAGTGACAACTCCTCGTTGATTCTCAGTAGCTGGACCAAGCACATTCCGGTAGTTTAATTAGAAGGAGATGGAAAAAATGATTGGGTTCTGTGTGCATGATGTTCACATTTAAGATCTTCTGGCTTTTTGAAGGTCTGTCCATTAGCATTGAAAAAAATGTGTACATAAATGGTTAGATATCAATGTTAGCTGTTATGCTTGGATGAAAGAAATTTGCAACAGTCCCTGAGTTCTTTTTTCTTTCTTTATGGACACCAACTCTTATCTCTATGAAAATTAGATTTCTTTCTTTTTATTTATTTCTTTAGGGACACTAACTCTTATCTCTATGTAGATTAGATTTCTTCCTTTTTATTTATTTCTTTAGGGACACTAACTCTTATCTCTATGAAGATTAGATTTCTTCCTTTCTTTCTTTCTTTCTTTAGGGACACCAACTCTTATCTCTATAAAGATAAGATTTCTTCCTTTTTTCTTTCTTTAGCAACACCAACTTTTATCTCTATGAAGATTAGATTTTTTCTTTTTTTTTTTTTTTTTTTGTTAGCTAGCAAAGCTTTATGATTAGATAGACATTCCCGTGCCTTGAAAAAAACAAAAGGAAGCCAAATCCGTGGCTAGTGCTATGGTGAAAGGAAAACTAGGTGTTTTTGACTACCTACATAAATATTTTATCTAATAGCATAGATATCTATGTCATTTCATTACTATCAAAACTTACATAACTATTTTGTGAAAAACATAAATTGCTTAATAAAAACAAATCTTCCTTAAAGAAGGTTTAGGTGTACAGAACAAAGAAGGTTAAGGTACAAAACTGTTCATCTTTTTACGAGTTATACAGTATTTAGTAATGTAGCAATTATATGTTTATACAAATTTTCAAAGCCTTAATAAACGGCAGAGATTTCTTCTAATGATTCAGACATAAATTCATTTTTCATTCAGAAACTTTTCCTCGAATTAGACATTTGTGGGGCTGTCTTTAATGTCTTCCGTTTTTTCTTCCCTAAGGTTGCAGAACGTTGTAAACTATTGGTTTTGGCTGTGACCAAACACAATACTCTGATGGCGAAGCTTGTCAATTTAAGGGTAAGACATGAGTTACTTCAAATTGTTTCTTTTCTTTGGATAGCATGTCTTTTTCCCCCCACACTTTTCATCAAACAGTTGGGGGGGGGGGGGTAATTTTACCACAAATGGGATAAAAACTCTTTTATTGCACTACTGGATGGAGCAGTTCATTCCCTTGACATTATGCCATAACAAAGGCTCAGTATCGATTTTTCATTTTATATGATTTATTTTACAAATCAGCACATCGGCTGTACCATAAAAGCCGGAAATTTTGTCTAAAGTATATCAAGTTGATATTCATTTTATTTACCACAAAGTACGATACCTGAAGAATCTACTTTTGATGAATTATTGTCAATATTATTTAAGATCGGCTGAATATTATGGGAAACATTCCGTGCACCTGTAATAAGAAAATGCCATCCCGACAAGAGTATAAGGGATCTGGAGCAGTTGAAATTGGGGCAACATGAAGTATTTGATAGCCTCTCATGATGACAGAAAACAAAGGACCTGTCGTCTTTCTTGTAAAAAAAATACAACAGTAAATAAGATAATCATACACATTTGCTTTAATTGGTATTACTAGTGATGTTTGATGTCATCTCTTATTACCTCTTACACATAACACATTACAACAGACTTGTGATGTTTGATGTCATCTCTTATTACCTCATACACATAACACATTACAACAGACTAGTGATGTTTGATGTGATCTCTTATTACCTCATACACATTACCTTATTACCCCCCCCTCCAACTCAAGAAACTAAATTTTAGTGATGAAGTGAGACAAACTCTTTATTCTATTGGTTAAAGAACAATTTCCCAGTGTAAAAGCTCATAAAGAATAAAAGACATCAAGTAGACAATGTAGTAAATACAAAAATGATAGAATAAGAAATAGAATAAAATTAATGATGTGGCAGTAACAGCTCCATGAATTCATATTTTCACATGAAACTGTGTCTTATATGCTGTGGCGTCAGTGGCTTAGTGATTAGGTTGCCAAACTTGGGATCATGAGGTTTCGGGTTTGAACCCTAGCAAAGCTAGGTCCGATGTTGTGTTCCTTAGAAAAGATGCGTAACATGCATTTTCCCCCAATCGACCCCAGGTGCAAATGGGTACAAGCACTCGCTTTGGAGTAAAAAGCCTGCGTCAGACTGGTGCCCTGTCCAGGAGGTGACTATTATCATCTGTTCCATTTCATGCTATAGAAACCGAAATAAACTCTAGGTCTATGGGTCGTAATGGCCTTGAAGGAATTTTCTGTATATCTGCCTCATATTGTTTTGTGATTTCTCTCAATATGATGGATGACTTTCTTCCACTTCCACTCAGGTTGTGATCGTCACTTGCTTGGTTTGTACCTCGTTGCACAAGAAGAAGGGAGAGCTCTTCATCCTTTATACACAGATCCATCCTTCACAAAAAGGTATCTGGCCTTTTTCATATCTCATCCTGCTTATATACGGTCCAGGATTAATAATAATAAAAAAATAATAATAATAATAATAATAAAGTTTATTTACGTAGCGTCTAATACCGAAGTCTCAATGCGCTTTACTATGACACCATTCACAATGACATAGTGATTCTGTTTTGGCAACATTTTCAAAGTTTACGAATTTGCTGTTTGAATTAAAGACATTGTGTCAATTTAGAAACTATTGAATATAATTGACTTTCCTTTGACAATTTCTGTCCATCTTTTGCAGTGGAGGTGGCGGTAACTTCATTCTGTCCACCAGTTGCATCGGCTACACATCAGTGATTGGTGCCGTGCTTCCTATGTGCAAAGACTCACACGGTGTATTCTATCAGATCACTGATAACAGGTAAGTTACACACACGCACACACGAACACATACACACTCACACATGGATTGCAGGTCCTTTGTCTTCTCATTTGTCTGATTTTATCATTTCATGCAAAGAATTTTATTGCTCCATAAGGGTGATGGTTTGTTGTTTTTGTGTGCGTGTGTGTGTTAGTGTGACAAAGAATATAATGTTATTTATATCATTATACGAGGCTCCTATATAGTTCATAGGATCCAGCATTTATTGACCACTGTTCAATCAGTCTTTTACGATTTTTCTCCCATTGTTAGACTATTGCATATTTTCTTTAGCAGTATCCAATACCAAGAATCCAAGCCGTACTTCAAACATCTAAAAAAGAAATTCTCAAATTCAGATATATGCACAGTCTTTCATGGAATATTCAATTATGTTTTATTTTCTGCTCTTCAGACTTCTGTTCTACATCACAACATGGAATGCTGACAAAGACACAGATTGCAAAAGATTTGGCGACGTCATGTCTCAGTCTTTGGATAAAATGCAGGAAGTTATAATCCAAGGGGCATCCCAGTCAACAGCAAGACTCTAGGTTATAAATGATCTATGATTGGTCAGCTTGGTCATTACTGTGCCCGAGTCTTTGTGTGGAGACGGAACATGATCTTAGAACGATCTTGTCCTGTCCACCATCAAACTAAATGAAAGACAAATGCTGCCAATATGAACAAATTGCTACACAATCAAAAGTTTCACATATGGAATGAAATGAATTTCCCTGTGTTGAAAAAGTGAAGAAATCATGCGTGTAAATCTATGAAAAATGATAGATATGAAAGTAGTACAGATTTCTATGTGTTACATGTTGAAACTTTTCCAAATATGTTTTTTATTTGTAAAAGAATGACTTTTAGAGTCTAGTTAAAGTGCTCCAGTTAAGGTTGCCATAGGCTGTCAAAGCATTTATTCGTGATTCGTGATTGAGCTTAGTGATAATAACACTAGATCTGCTACAACTAAACACGGCAGTGGAGTGAGGAAACAAATACGTGTAACACTAAGAACAGGTAAAGATGTGAGACCTCAAATCTTGCAATTAAATAATAGTAGTGGAAAAAGTACACCAGTTTTACCATAATGGCTGCTTCCCAGACAAACAATGGCAAGCGATTTCATACCATGGGGAACAGAAATAGGGTAGACTTTGTAGTAGTGCTGAAAGAACACAAATACGATCACATTCTGTACTATTTAAATAAATCTGGTAACATTTTGGTCTCTGAATGCACAAATTCATACATGCATCAAAATGGGATGTACTAATTGAGTCCTATGTGCAAATTGTGCAGGATTTGTAGCGTCTAATTATTTGCTTTTCCATGCATTTTCACGAGAGTAGTGACTTTCTATGAGTTTTCAGGATTTTCAAGCTCTTTGTTGATGACAGACACAATACAAAACAATAAGAAAAATACAAGGGCACTTTCGTGGGTGAGAGCAGTGAGCTGACATTTCATTCAGGGGAAAAAGTAATTGTTGCTATAAATAACTTGGTCTAATAATAGATACAAGAAAGGGACCATCGATGTTGTCATATTGTCTATTTCAAACTTTGTAACAACCACATTTTTTTTTATTCATTTAAGAATTTCTCAAAACTTTTTTTGCATATATACATGATTACTCTTCCATTGTGAGTATCAATGTTTTGTGATTTGTATGAAAAAGGCTATGATGATTGGGATCAGTTACCAAATCAGCGATGCTATCTGAAATGTTGTAAATAAATGTTACTATTTATAGTTCATGAGACAGGTAGCGTGTCACGTGGAGGACTCTTCACGGTTGATTCGATTCATGTGTACACACTATTGATATCATTGTAATGATATGAATCTGTTTCTTTGATGTAATGTATTGATCACAATCAATCAAAAAGTTTCAAGAGAATTATTTGGATTTATTACCTAATGATGTTGATATTGTTCATTGTATAATTTATGTATAGTGTTATGGCTGACAAACTTATCAAATGAATTATTTCAATATGTTGCTTAATGATGCTATTCATGGTGTAACATAACAACGTATAAATATGTTTTTATACTGTGACTGGCAATAAAAAACCAAGACTTTCAGTGGTGGTGTTCTAAGAAGTTAGAAAATAAAAGTAAATCAGATTTTTCAGAGAATTTTTTTATGTTCACAGGACTATATCTTCTCATAAGTTTTTGAATTGAAGTAAATTTAATTGAAGTAGCAGAAAACATCTTGAAAATTAACCCACACACTAATGAATTATATTCGAAAACAAATAGGGTGAATTGGAAAAACAATATTATGCGCGTTTCATTTGTTGAAGTGATTGATTCTCATTGTCCTAGTATCTGACTGGCAGTTGTTTCTTGCAGTTAGAAACGGAATTTGATTCCAGTTATAGTTAAAGAGTTAAAGATGTCTGTGCCAAGCTTGCAATAATTTTGTTTGTTTATGTGTTCGATTGAAGGGATAGTACATCTCTTTAAAGAGACTTTACCAGACAGTAGTTCTTAATTGCAATATTCAACAGGTTTAAAGATTGAGGCCTTTGTTGATATCTTTATTTATGAAAAGAATTTTAATTTAATAAAAGGTATTTCTGTTCTTGACATCAATATGGGATTTTGCCCTGTCTTGTAGTAAAATAAAATTGCTGCTTCCCAGCCAAATGTGCTGTCAAATATTGTAAGAAAGCCATTATAGAAGTCTCACTCACATGGTGTTCTTTCCTGTTTACCTTGCTATGCAAGTTGATCATGCGTTTTCTATTTCTCTATTGTTTACACTTGTCAGAGGAAAAGAAGTTAGAGGCTGCACTATTCATTGTGAAGAATTAAACCTATAATGTCTCAGCGGTTTTCTTTTTTTTAAGCCAGTCTTCATATTTATTGTAAAATGAAATATAGTAGTGTGAATTTTAGCATCACCCTTATTTTTTTACATTTCTTAAAAAAGTTTACATGTCTATCTTTTTCTTGTAGTGATTTATTGCTATTTACTAACCACATTTTGATGACATTATACTTTTCTTTCTGAGAGTTGGTGTGATTTTATTTTTTTTTACATGAAAGTGACTAAGAACATGCTGTTGACTGCAGATGTTTCAGATTCACAATGAAAGTGAAAGAAGAGGCAATTAATTAAAATAGCAGATTCATTTTACATGACCTGCAGAATGTATATATATCATATGCTTATATTAGATTTACAGATTCAATACTATTTTTTTCACTAATCAAGACGCAATTATTACAATAATTTGTCTATCGCGCTCTTTCTTTGAATATATTACTGCTGTTGCTCAAGAAAAAAGTATTGCACTATTTAATACTAATAGGTTCAAATATCATCGTATTGCACTATTTAATACTTATAGGTTCAAATGTCATCGTAGTATTACATTATTTAATACTAATAGGTTCAAATGTCATTCATAGTTTACTAATAGGTTTTGTCATCATAGTTTACTTTTGTCACGAGTTATAATATTTATTTTAAGTTGGCAGTGTGCCAACGTTTTGGCCTGTGTGTCAGATTTAGGCCAAAATGAAACCGATTCATTTTAGACGCCTCATCCTATGATCTATAATCGTAGTAAATGAGGGTAAGATGCACGGAGGCATGCCTGAGTTATCTCATGCACGTTTTTGTTTTGGCCTAAGGTGAAGTTACTGGCCGTGTCAGACCAAACATTTTTTTAGTCACTTTTCTCTAAACCACGGAAAACGACTTTAGGCCAAAATATTAGCACACTGACGAAATGATGTCTCCTCACACAATCATGCACTACAGCACAAATTTACACATGCACAATGGGAAGATGCTTTTGTGAGACTGGAATTGTATTTAAAAAACTCAAGTTAATTTGTTGATATTGTAATTCGATATTTTTATTATTTGTGATTGAGTAATATGTGTTGTTTCCCTTTTCTTTGTTGTCAAATTTGTATTGTAAGTTCTTTTTGACATTTTAAAATTCCCTTGCATCTTGAAGAGACTAAACATAAGAGTGAAATCTCAGGGGTAACTCCCTCCCTCTTATCCCAAGAGAAAAGTCAAAAGTGTCAAGTAGTTTGAAGTGGAAACTATCTTTGACTCTGAATGTTTTTTAGATATGAAAGTGTCACTGCTGTCACCTTAAGAGTTACAGATTTGATTCAAATTATTGCCACCAACCAAGATGCAATTAGTGTCTTTTCTCTATTACACACTTTCTTTGAATATTTCATGGCTTAAGTTTTTTAAAGAGGAGAGATAATATAACATTTCTCTTCTCTATTGCACACTTTCTTTGCATGTTTCAGCGTTTAAATTTCTAAAGAGGAGAGATAATATAACATTTCACTTAATCAAAATGCCATCATACTTTACCTTTGTTAATGTTGGACATTTTAGTTTGTAAAGATCTGTATAATGACTCAACTTTATAAATTCATGGCCACGTATAAAGAGTTGAACAACTCCCAACTCTGTTGCACAAATTTTGTAAAAACTAATGGCTGGATGTAAATGTACTGGATCTAAAATAAAAATCTTACTCGATCATTTTGTACTGTCTGTTACTGTATGATGAATTTTTGTCTGAGACAGATTGAGCAACGTAACTGAAAATTTGTCTGTGATAATACCGACTGATAATGGCTTTGTGTGACCAGAAGAAGACAGTTTTGATTCCATTGAACAACAAAAAGGAGATAAAATATTTTATCATTTTCTCCTCTAATAATTTCATTGTAGAAATGCATGTGTACATTGATATAAAGCTTCAAAGAATTAAGGAATTCTATAATTGAATGCATGACGTATCAATTCTGATTAACAATAAAATGTTAAAATGTCCTATTTTCATTTTCGTTGTTTTTTCTTTTTTTCTTTTATGTATAGGCAATATGTTGTCATGGCGAGTGAACAGAACAGCCAAAAGTCTCCACACATTCGTAAACAAATGTCTTAGAAACATATTGGGCATTCATTGGCTGGAAATAATTAGCAATGTTGAGTTGTGGCGCAGAAGAGGGAAGGAGGCTGTTGAAACTGAAAGAGAAATCGTAAGAAGGAAATGACTTTTGGGTGGAGCATCTGCGTTGAAACCCACAGGATAAGAGTGGTTGACCTAGAGATGTGAGATGGAGACAGAGATGACAGGTTGTAGTTATTGTTGTAAACAACTGGAAACAAGTGCGGGACCTATGCCCCTACCCAAGGGACGATGGGTGATAGTAGTAGTAGTATTAGTATTAGTATTAGGCCTGCATCAGTTGAGTGTCCACCATGGATATTGCACCCCAGGAATTCATGTGGCTGCTGCTAGAGATGAGGATTGTCGGTGGCTGGTTAGATTGATGTGGCTGCTGCTAGAGATGAGGATTGTCGGTGGCTGGTTAGATTGATGTGGCTGCTGCTAGAGATGAGGATTGTCGGTGGCTGGTTAGATTGATGTGGCTGCTGCTAGAGATGAGGATTGTCGGTGGCTGGTTAGATTGATGTGGCTGCTGCTAGAGATGAGGATTGTCGGTGGCTGGTTAGATTGATGTGGCTGCTGCTAGAGATGAGGATTGTCGGTGGCTGGTTAGATTGATGTGGCAGCGGCAAGATGCAGATATGGCTGCCAGTGGGGGGGTGATAACTGAGAATGTGTGCCTTCCGTCTGGCTTTCCTTCTTCCCTTACTAATCTATTATGTTCAGGATCTTCTCCTCTCCCTTCTTTAGCCGCTTTCTGAGTAAGCAGCTAGCTACTGCATTAAGTTGCGTGTCCTCCCACATCTCTATGTGTTGATGTCCAGAGCTGTCATTTTCATGAATAGTTTGGATGGGTGATATATATATATATATATATATATATATCTATCTGTTGACTGAAAATCTCAAATCATGTAAATTTGAAATTAGATCGTGCTCATTGCTCATTTTTGACAAATTTCTTTGATTTATTTATATGCAAACATATCTCAAATCAGATGTGCATAAAACATGATGCCTAAATTGAGTGATGGATGAAATCATGAAACTCTATTTATATAACGTCAATGAATCATTTGATTTTGTGATGCATAACACTATAGTTGCAAAAATAAACAAAAAAAAGAAGAAGAAAAAAGAAAGAAAATTCCCCCACCCCTACTTCAAAACTTTCAATTTGTAAAAATACTGGTATTGTACAGGGTTTGCGACTTTCACCATCAGTGACTCATTGCATAATATTAATTTGCTTGTTCTCACCTTGACCATTGATTGTAATTGTTGTAAATGTTTTCGTAATGAAAGAATATAAGAAATTTAAAAAAAAGGAATATTCCAATGTTTCATGTTTTATAATACATGTATGTGTAATAATGTCTTTTGTATCATGCGACTTTTTCTCACAAAATAAATGCTCCAGTCACAAACGTTTTTTGTTCTTGCAATGACTTTTTGATATAAGAATATTCAATTTCTACTGCCCTTGCCTAATCAGTTTTGCAATTTTACATGAATACGGTTTACAGCAGACCTGCCTCTCTAAATTAAAAAAAACAGGACCTAGATGTAAAAAAATCAGGATCCTGGGGAAATAATCAGGATCCACGAATGATTTCAGGTTTTCGCTTAATCTCGAACTTAATAATAATAAAATAAGGGCATTGTTGACGCGGTTCTGCCTTTTCCCAAGTAAACACATCCATTACAATAGCTCCCCCCCCCCCCCCCCCCGTGCTAATAAAACCTGAATTTTAGTACTAAATCAGCATTACATTTGCCTCCTTCCCAATCATTGTTTACATACTGGAAGTCACACTTACTTTTTCCTCTCTTTCACACCAGTGGCCACTTATCTTGCTAATCATTGCTATCATATTTCCACATTCTTCACACACACATGTCCACCCACTCCTGCTAACCGGTCAGACATACGTGCATGACATAACTGTCAATTATCATCCAACCTCCATTCTTCCTTGCATTTGCCTTTCACTTCATAAATTGTTGCTCACTCCCTCTCATACACACACACATACATTTGCGATCACACGAAAAACACACGCGAAAATGCTCTCTATTTCTCTCTTTTTACACACACATGCGCGTGACATTTCTCTCTCTCTCTCGGACACGCGTGTGATCGCACTTTGCTGCAGGGGAGTCATATTGTTTCAAAGATTTTAATCTCGACTTGATTTAGATCTATTAGATCTACTTAAGAGTACAGATACAGATCATCTAGACCTAGATCTAGACGTCCCTAATACTAGATCTATTAAGTCATTGAATATCAGCGAAGTCTTCTGCTTGATAAGATTGAAATTCAAGGCTCTAGTAATCGCTGCAGGCCTCAATAACACGTAATCATACAACGATTTTTGAAGTTTCGAACAAGTACAGCATGAGTACTTTGAAGAATGGACAAAGAGAACAATATATTAGCGAAGAATCGATACACCATTACTCATAATAACATGAATCCTGGATAAGCATGGCATCCGGCTATTAGCTGATTAAATTTTAAATACAAAAATCGCACACTGAATATATTTACAGTATTGTTCTGCCATATATCACTGGTAAAACTGTTTAGATTGCTTGTTGAAATTAATGCAGTCCGTCATTAGCGATGATCTTGTGTGTTTTTGAGAACAGATGAAAATGAGAGCAAAGCAACCATTGATAAAAGAAGAAAGGAGATGACAAGAATAGCAGCATATCTAAAAACGGACTCTTATTGTGCAAACTAATTCTAAATAACTGACTCAAAAGTCCGTAATATTCCAGAAAACACTGATCATTGAACTTGAATCAACGCCCTCACTAAGGTAACTAACAAAAAGTATGCTGATCACTGGCCTTTGTGGCAAAGTGCGATGGTTGTTTTGTGAACTCAGGATGTGTCTTCAAACTTTTACTCTCTTTGAATCTCTGCCATTTACTTACAAACAAAATACAGTTAACCCTCAATGTACCTTTCAAGGTAAATTCAGTCTCGTGGACTCGAAGTTGAAGCCAAAAAAACCCCGTACTAAATACGTTTTTAATGTATTGATTGGCAGCTATGTAGCAGTGCTTGAAAGAGTGAATGCAACCAGAGCAACATGCCCACAACCAACCATTAGGATAGAGTAATGTATTGACGATGATCCAGAAGTTAATTGCTCGCCTGAAAAATTAAAAGCTGAGGTTTGAATCCCAACGTTTGTAAATGTTGGCATAAATTATTTTCTGGATGTACAAACAATATAATACACTCCCCCCCGATAAGAAATACACAGTAAATTACAAAAAGGAAAAATACAGACAATGGACGCCAAATAAACGGTAGGCACGGGTAGTGATTTCATCCTTTTTATTTTACTATTGCACAAAAGAACAGAAAATGGCAACACAATGTTGACAATCAGTGAATCACTATGACAAAAGGTAAAATTTTCAGGACAAACTGGACAGAGATTCATATTCATGTTTTATTTTATAACCAAAGATTGGGTTGCTGCTGTTGTTTTTGTTTTCTTTAGGTTTTTAACTTGTGTTAGACAATTTTAACCTGATTGTTTGTTTGTTTGTTTAATTGAAATTTACCCCATCCACCATCCCGGTGTTCTCAGGGTGAATTAAGAGGAAACAGCAAGATAAAAGAGAAGTGAAAGAGTAAAAGGAAAGAAGTAGGACCTACCAATAGCACCTGCCAACCGCCCGTTTGAACCTGAAGGCAAAAGAATGCATTCCTTCATGGATAGCCACATGGATCCATTCTATTTCTTATAGTACCAGTAGGTAGAAAGAAACTCAATGGGAGTCAAGGATAGAGCCTTGAGAAGAAGAGAACCCCCGTCCATCAAGTGTTTCTGCCGTTAACTTCTTTACACTCTAAGGGGACCGGGCCGCACCCAGGTCATGACTCCTAGGTACCCGTCTTTTTTTCTTCTTTTCTTCTCTTTTTGCTGCCATTTACACGTCCATGCATAGAAGTAATTTTATTATTGGTAATTCTATTACTAATCGTTTTGTCCTTCTGCCCACCCATTTATCACTCATCGTAATGGCTCATTGCCGACATGAGACCAGTATTTCTGTTATAAAAAAGCACTTACTTTGCAGTATGACAGAGTGAGGAGAAAAGTATTTTTAGAGGCCCAGCGAAGCGACAACTTCAACCCACACCATCACATTGAACCACAATCTAATTTTCTACCACCAGATAACAACACTACTTCTAATAATTATTTCAATATAACATTAGGAACATGACTCAAAATAAATATTACATATATATATATATATATATATATATAAATGTTTCTTATAAGAAATATGGTAATAAGTTGTTCTGTACTTAAAATTTTTTATGTTAACAAGAGTAATGAAATTATGAGCTAAATAAGTTCTACTAATTCTACTTTCATGTTTACATATTAATATTTCACAGAACATAAATTCAGAACTTTCATTACCACTTGATGAATTTATCATTCAAATTCAATCACTCAATTTCACATTAGAAAACGACAAAAAGAAATCAACAGCATATAATAAAAAATAAAAATCCTAACAAAACCCTGAAGCAAAAAAGTGTTAAAGAAAAAAACAAAACATATCACAGATTTATTTCTTGGGTTTGGATTCCAGTTCTGTCAGTGTTTTATCCCACAAGACAAATTGCTGTGACAATAACGTTACCTGAAAGCAATGTTAAGGAAATTGTTAAAAAAGGAAGACAAGATTTCTATAAATAGACCTTATCCTCAACAGGCTACATGGTGTCGACAAAGACCGTATATTCTAAGACGTTTCAACTCGGCTGTTTTCATCCTCGCTGGGGTAAAATCTAAAGCTAACTGTGTAAACTCAGCGGCAAGCCTACGCACTCAGTGAGATTCAGCGACAGTCACTTTGGTTTTTGCTTTTCCCCCATCCTTTCGTGCATGCTTTCAAATGTTGTTTTGTAACGTAATTGTGAATTACTTTCGTCCTCATATATAAACTCCTACATACATCCTTTTCACCTGACCAACTTTTATCTAACACTCCTGCATCTATCAAACAATTACTTGTAATGCATCCGTATCAGTTTCTTTCTGTCCTAACACTTTTCTTGTTGTCGGTCGTCAGTTGTGGTTCTGTTTGCATGTACATCTTAATCTTACTACTAATAAAAAAGTATCAGTTTCTTTCTGTCCTAACACTTTTGTTGTTGTTGGTCGTCAGTAGTGGTTCTGTTCGCATGTACATCTTAATCTTACTACTAATAAAGTAGGTACTTTACATATAACCTTGATTCAGTCTTCATAATATCTTGTTTACTTTGTGTCAATGTTTACTCGCATCATTAGTAAAAAGGAGAACTCTTCTGTTTACTAAACGCGTAACAATTTTGACCTCCGTTTTTTAAGATGGATGTGTTTATCATGGCTTACTTAAATCAAGCTCAAAGCTTGTTGAAGTGATTGCCCTTTTCGAGGCCGTATTTCAAACTGATTCTCAGAAGAACCTAAGGAAAGATGGCATTCGTAATACTTCAAAACAAAACTGCTTAGTCTATCAAATGCCAATCAGCTTAAGTCTCCGGATTGTGACTGTAGCAAGCCTACTTATGTGGCCACTTTATATCTTAGGACAAGGATTCACCACAAACTTACACTCAAAAATCAAGCCATGAACAAAGACCTCAGAAGAACACAGCAGGCAAAAAAATTAAGAAAGTACAGCACAGATAAAACTGTATAGAAAGCCATTTATTTGATTCCCGTATTTGAAACCAGACCGAAAAATGTAAGTTTTGAATGTTAGTATTGGTTTTGTCTGCTTTTGTCTAGACATTTAATGATTCTTTGCTTCCTGATTGTCTTGTCTTATACTTTACTTTCTTTGTGTTCCTTGTTTCTTATGGTTGTATTTCTTAAATTAATAAAAGCTTATACTTTTCCACCTGATGATGACTGTTTTACAATCTTTGTCATTGTATTCATACACAAACAGGGCATGATTTTGCTGTGAAGATTGTTATTGTTTACGGCATTGGTGACGAATAACAATTAATTTGACATATAATAGATAAATTACGGCTCCATTTACTCAGTGTCGGCTTCCCCATCGTATTTTTAAAAGAAACCAAGGGAAGAAAGGCTCTTCGCCCATATTGTCAGCTCGCCAGTGAAACATCTTATAATATATGGTCTTTGGTGTCGGTAATCTAAGATTTCTATAAATAGATCTGACCCATCACACGGGCATCGGTAGCCTAGGATTTCTATAAATAGAACTGACCCACCATATGACATGGTGTCGGTAGCAAAAGAGACTGCATGGACATCCAGATGCCCCCCCCCCCCCCCACAGTCTCTGCAACATGAGGTCCCAGGTTCGAATCCTACCAAAAGCTGAGCCAGACATTGTGTTCCTTGTGTAAGACATCAGACATGCATTTCCCCCACTCAACCCAGGTGCAAATGGGTACAAGCACTGGCTTGGGAGTAAACAGCTGCATCAGACTAGCATCCTGTCCAAGTCCAAGAGGTGATTATTATCACCTGTTCCATTTCACGTTAGAGAAACCATGATAGGTTTGGGCTCTATAGGCTGTGATGACCTTGAGGGAACTTTACCAATAATGGCACAAGACTTTAAAATTGTAAAGAAAACCATCGAACCAGAGGACTAAGGACATAATCATTAGAATGCTTCATTGAGCATGTGCGAAATAATTTTATTTAAAAAGTAAAATAAAACGAAAGGATACGATAGAGTTGTAAGCTTGAAGGAGACGACGAGTTTCTTCTGTCACTTGTGCAACTTCATCCTGAAAACAAAAAGATACAAATTTGATTCCAATCGGCATCTTTGAACTTAAACAACTTCTCACAACTCACAGCATTATACGAATTTCAAATTATCAATTTTTAGGTAAGATAGATGACAGGATATATTTTCTTTATCTTTATATCAGAAATTATGCACCGGCAAAGGTGAAAAAATGAAAACAAACGAACGAATATGGCAAAGGAATGAATAAAACAGCACCGATTTACTTAAACATAAAATTTAGATATCAATGCCTAAAACAGTCTTGTTCATAAGTTACATTCCAGCCCAAAAGGCGAATTGAAACAATAATTTACAATTTCTACCACAAATGATTAGCCATGGTGAGGGCACAACAAAACATCATTACCCTCACAATTGAGCACATAATAAGCCTATGGATAATATACAAATAGCTAATTTTGAGAACTAAGTTGACAATTTAAAAAAAATTCTGTATCGAAAATAAATAAAAGCAATGATTGTCTTTTATAATTTCTTTGGTAAATTATAAATAGCTGTTGCAACACAAGATGAAATGCTTAAACTAGTATGTCTTGAAATATAACTATTTACATACCTGTTGATTGATATGCAATTTGCTTAGGGTTTGCAGTTTTTCAGCCTGTTGTGAAATCCCTGAATGATACAAGAAGTGAATCTTTACTTTATTTGGAATATTCCAACATGGCACACAAGGATAGGCTGCTTCATTATATTTATAGTAAGTTCCCTCAATGCCCATAGAGCTGGAGCGCATCCGGTTTCTGTAATGTGAAGCGGAACAGGAGACAATAATCACCTCCTGGCCAGGATGCTAGTCTGACACAGTTTTTACTCACAAGCTAGTGCTCGTACCCATTTGCACCTGGGAAGAGTGGGGACATTGCGTGCTAAGCGTCTTTCCCAAGGAACACAATGTCGGACCTGGCTTTGCTGGGATTCAAACTCGGGACCTCATGATCCCCAGTCCGACAGCCTAGCCGCTGGGACACCTCACTATATCTATAAACTCTATGAAAAGAAAGATCTGAAATCTTAGAAAGAGCTGGAGGCCTAAAGAGACATCGCCACCAAAGGGAGAAAATGGCAAGCAAGCGCTCACCACGGAGATATAGAGGAATGTCAAGGCCACGAAGTCGGTCTACGACAGACCAATCTTACCCTTTCCCGACGAACCAATCTTATCCTTTCCTGATAGACCAATTTTTTCCTTTCCTGACAGATCAATCTTATCCTTTCCTGACTGAACAATCTTTTCCTTTCCTGACAGACCAATATTATCCTTTCCTGACAGATCAATCTTATCCTTTCCTGACAGACCAGTCTTATCCTTTCCTGACAGACAAATCCAGACCAATCTTATCTTTTCCTGAAAGGCCAATCTTATTCTTTCCTGACAGCCCAGTTTCTTCCATCACATTTTACAAGTTCACGTTATCTATGAAATATTTACATACATGCCTTGTTTCCCATGTCATAATTGATTCAAGTTCTTTCCACAAATGTATGTTTGCTAACCCATAACATGAACTGACAGCTTGACTAAGATTTCCACTCCTCAATAAAATCCTTGAATGCCAAATTTTCTTCCCTCAAAATACTTTACAGGAAAACCAGGGATCATTTCATTAAATCTGCATCATAATTGATAAACGCGGAATGTTATTTTAATACTGCAAAACTTTCTCAGAACAATGAGCCAATGTTAATAAGGATAAGATCCGAAATTAAACAAGATACAAGTGACAAGAAAAGAGAAGCAACAAAATTCATAGAAAATTACACAATTACACCAATGAGCATAACTTTCATGAAGGCTGACGAATAAATCTTTTGGTTGAAAATCATATTTCCTGTACATAGTGTCAAGTTCAATTTAGCTTCACAACATGATTTTTAAAGAATTAAAAAAATGAAAATATGCTGACACCAACCAAAAATTTATTTTAAAAATATACAGGCTTACCTTGAATGTGTTCACTATTCGTATGCTCTTGGTTGTCTTTCAACTTTTGCAATAAGGAAACTTGTCTCTTTATAAAATCCGACTCTGACAGAACCATGAAGAAAATAAAGTCTTTGATAACAAAAACAAGATGGAAATATCAATAATTTTACAAGTACATGTGTACCTGAATCCCAGCTAAAGTATAATTCTGTTATATAATATGAACTCACAGCAAAGGGGAGAGGAGTCAGAGTCAGTGATGACTGGAGTAAAAGTGGAGACAGGAGGGTTTCTACAAATCTGATTTTTAACCTACAAATTTGATTTTTAACCTACAAATTTGATTTTTAACAGCCAAAATTTCAACTCTCTGTCAAACTGCCCATTCTGCAGTTCTTTCTTTCATTATCAGTTCCCATTCTAATTTTACCTTCAGGTGCATGGGTTTAGAGGCCAGATTTCTTGTATCAATTCAATCATTAGATGCCTAAAATGATCTGTCTCCAGGCTGCCATGTCCTGACATCTTATACTTTGTTTCTTTCTATGAAGGTTAAATTTCTTTGCTTTCCACTCTGTAGTTATGAAACAAAGCCAGACAATTATGAACTTACCTGCAACTATTGACTCAGCCACAGCATCACTGGACAACATCATTTCATCCATCAAGGAATGGTCAAGGTAGTGATTTAATTGAGGCACTGAAACGTCATTTTAATTGCTTTTATTCAGTCATTTTGGTCATGTACATTAAAATATTGGGTTCTTTAAAATTTATATAAATGTCTGTACGGACAATAAGATCTTCCACAATGAATTTGAAAATTGTAAGCAGTAAATTAGTAACTTTTGTTTTTATCCTTTACGGTTCTGTCTTGACATATTAATTATGATATTCAAATGTTCACATAGGAGCATGCATGATAGCTGCCAGCTGTTTGTTTTTATCCTTTACGGTTCTGTCTTGATATATTAATTATGATATTTAAATGTTCACATAAAAGCATGCGTGATAGCTGCCAGCTGTTTATTTTTATCCTTTACGGTTCTGTCTTGACATATTAATTATGATATTCAAATGTTCACATAGGAGCATGCATGATAGCTGCCAGCTGTTTGTTTTTAATCCAATGAAAAAACTCACATTTCTGGAAAATTAACGCCGCTTTCTTCTTCCCTGTCAGGGCTGAACTTATTTTGGTGTGTATATCCATGAGGCCATCAATACACTGTGGAAGACACAATTTGAACACACATTACACATTTCTTAAACTACTCACTTCCTTATTACCAAACAAAGAAAAATTTAAGAAAGACTAGCGCAAGCTAGAGGGAAATATTATGATTATAATATTAAAAGAGTAATAGACAACAGAAAGGTTTGGAAACATGCCGTATTGCATGCCAAAAGGTTTTGCTTTTGATGAGTCTTATGCAAGGGATAGCATACACATTGTTTTCAATGCATTCAAAGAGCGTATTTTTAAGAATTCAAAAACAATCAGACAACATGAACATTTTTGAAAACTTACCCAATCATCTTGTGCCTAACATTCACTATTTCAAAGTTTTCAGGATTTCAAATTAGAAATTAAGACAACAGAATGTCAGCAAAGCTGATCTGCCTTACATTTTCAACCTAGTTATAAACAATAACAAACTCACCGGAGATTTCAGTTTCTCACCCTGAAAAATAAGAGGAAAGCAAATGTCTTTCAAGTTAAACACAAGAGGGTAACATTTTATTTATGAAAAAATTGAATTGGTACAAGAAATATGTCCGACAAAATTCACAATAAATCATTATCTGGCGGGCACGCTGCTAAAATTAAAATGCACGTGTGACAAGCCTTTTCCTTGAATTAAAATGATTCCCAATGGAAATTAAATTTAGAAATACACTTAGGTGTAAATTTTATGTAAACATACAAACAACCACAGATTGTTCAGTATCATGTTAAACAAAAGATAAAGATAAAGATGGATGTGTTGTCCCTATCCCCGCACAAGTGCAGTCTCACCGACTGTACTTATTCATCCCTGGCAGGCCATTTCGTTCAAAGATCTTCTCAACTCCATGGGGAGCATAAAGTACAACAGCCGGTTAGGTGCTTCAAACTAACAGTCTGATAAGATCTTACTCTACCTATAGCAGGGTACTCATTCACACATGAGTCAAGTAAGGGAAGTAGAATAAAGTGCCTTTCCTAAGAGTACAACGTTGTGGAAAAAATTCCAGCCTGTGCCAGCCACAGGGCTTGAACCAGTGTCGTTGTGATTACAAGCTCACAACACTACGGTTCAGCTACAACGCCTCATGTAAGTTTCAGTTACAGAAACTTACGGATCTAACAAGAAAAACTTGTTACACATTTTTTTGTCCTCTATTTTTACATGAAAAAAACAACTGTAGGTAAGGAGTCTGCAAACATTTGAATTTTGTGTGTGAATTCATGGCATTGATCGTACTGCCTTTAGTTTTGACTAAGCTTTTGTTTACAATTATATGTGAGATTGTTTCTATCATAATAAATTGTATAGACGTTGGGATACTTTTTTTATAACACAAACAAAAGAAATATAATGCTCAAAACAGTTATTTTCGCTAAAACAGTAAAAGATACAAAGAAAAAATAAACACATACATATATATATATATATATATATATATATATATATATATATATATATATATATATATATATATATATGTAAAAACACCAACGGAGAAAGGGAGGGGACGTAAGAGGATGCCTCTAATGACATCAGGGTTAAATAAAAAAAATAATTAAAATCACACTTACACAAAAATAATATGAAATAGTTTTATACAAAACTAAAATAAAAACAAAAATAATAGCAGTTTTTAACACCGTGAACATGCAGCACAATTCAAAAGGTCTGTTTTGTAAACAAAGCAAACAATCGAGTCTTATAGAAATGCTTTTGATTTGAATTGTAGGGTTTTACGGACATGAAATATTGATAATTCGGTAATTTTGAATGGCTTAAGTCTATCTAATGAAAAATTTAAAAGGCATAATTTTATTATTTAAGATAATATCTCTTGTCTCGTAATATAAATAAATTTTAACCGACAGAAAATGTTCAACAAATTCAATTTTTAAGTGTTATGAGCAATGATTTTTCAGTACAAGATACATGAATTGATGACAGAAAATAAAGAATTATCTTCAATTTAAAAAAAAAAGACATTTTAGGTTAAACCCCCCCCCCCAAAAAAAACCCCAAACAAACAACAGTGCACAGTTTATTCACAAAAAAAAACAAGCAAGCACACACTCAAACCATTTTCTCCTTTTTTTCCTATTTGATGATTTACATTTTGATATACAATATATAAATAACAATGTCCTCTGTCACATGAAAGGGATGATAAAAAAAACCCAACATTATTGAAAAAGCCAACAAAAATCAGGTAAATGCAAGGACAGGAAATACATGTGAGTGTCAAACCGCAGGTTTTGTATACAAATCTGTACAAGATGCAAGACGAATGAAGAAATAAAGTCTGACATGATGACGTCGTTTATTCCTTTTATGTAAAAATTTGTACAAGAAACAAGATGAATGGTTAAAAGAAACTAAAGTCAGACAAACTCATGCACTGGAGCAGTCACATGAATTGTATTTTAATCGTGACTAGTTTGTGCATGCTTCACAAAGAAGTTGCCCTGATGATTGACATCTAACTGCATAATTTGCACTTAAAATATGAACCTTACAACTGAACCGATAGAGTACAAGCAGTGAAATTATTCTAGAGGACTTAAAAACAATGTGTAACATGCAAGAGGAAAAAATTAGACCACAAATAGCATACAGCAGATTTACTTAAATATAATAATCTCAACAGTAAATTAAAAAAACAAAAACAGGAAAAGAATACAATGCTCACACAACAACCCATAAATTTGCAGTGAGCATCAGGTAATTTAACTTGAAGATTAATAACAAAAAAATTGCTGATTGCTGGCCTTTCTGGCAAAGTGTGCCGGTAGTCTTGCAAACCTTAACTAGTATCACTCAGTCTCTCTGAGTCTGGGTCTCGCAGTTAATTTAGGGTTTCTTTAAAAAACAAAATAAAGTTACCCCTCATATATATACATACTTTTCAAGATGAAAACAGACACATGGATTCAAAGCCAAAAAGTCACTGACTTAACATGTCTTTTACGTACTGGTTGGCAGCTATGATGTAATAAAAATTTGTAATCATGAAATATCAAGGTTTTTACACTTGCAAACAGGGTGGGAGCCGTGTCTTCCTAGTCTTACTTGATCTTTTGTAACAGAGTGCTTAGATGGTCTATCTCTTTCACTCTTCTCATCTAAAACTGGCATTAAAATCAAACATCGTCACAGACAACCTGTGATTTCCAGACTATAGTAAAACAATCCACCCCTGCTAAGCCATTGGCAGGTTTCACAAAAATAGGACCCAATGATAACTTGAGCTCAACAATTAATCTTTCTCAAAGTCCAATTGATAAATCTTCTTAGCTTTTGGTCCATTTATTTGACACCGCAGATATAAAAAACATAATATTGTGAAATTTGCCTTCAGTTTGTGTGTTTTGTGAATATGTTTTTGGTGCAAACGTCAGGAATTGAGACCGCTGGCATTTCCCTCCTTTTAATAAGTCCTTTTTCGCCTTAAGGTAGGTGAGGTCAATGACCATTCATTCTGTTTTCTTCAATTCTATGTGAAAGAATTGTTCAAAGAAAATTTGGCCAGGTCTAAATTTAAAAAATCTTTTGCAGTGATCATGTGAGGCAGGGTTCAGATTTTCGTTATTATGTAACAATTGTGGTCTACAAATGAAAAGCTGAAAAAAAACCGGTTGAAAAATACGTAGAAGCGCTGTTCTACGATCTGGATTGAAAGAAAACGTATTCCTATGACCATTTATCCTGTAAAAGACAACAAAAAAATCACAGGTAACTTTAAATGAGAGTTACAGTATCATGAGACTACTAGCGGTCTGTGTGACCTTACGGTCGAACAAATTTTTTTCGATCTGGGATCTAATAACAGTAATATCGCGTCAAACTATTTTCTCGTTCGTCTTGGGTAAACTATTGAGAAATCATGAAATTTTTGTTTTTAAATTGTCCGGTCAGCTTTGCGAAATATTTTTCTTTGTCTGTCTCCTTAAGAACGCCCGCTGACGCACGGACAAAAATGTAGACGATGAGTGTTCATCAGAAAGGAGACTGATCAGCTTAGATTCGGAGACCGTTCAGGTTAGATTCGGTTGCATTAGCAGAACCTGCTTTGGCTTATCGTGAGTGAAACTTATTTAAAGAAGACCAGCAATCAATAGGCTTTCATGATTTATTACGTTCTAATATATAAAGACGAGATAATTGGCAATACGGGAGGTTTAGAAGTCCAGTACAACGATAGTGACTCTACGTCTCCACTATGCACAGTCTTCTTCGCACAACAATACAATACAATATTACTAAAACGCATTTAAACGAGAGAGAGAGAAAATAATACTAACAGCACAAGTTCAAGATTTGTCAGCCACCGCCCCCATCCTGTCCCGTATTCCGCGAAGCAATTATTGATTGATAAAGACACAAGTTTGCGCTAGTCTAGTGGGGCGCTCTATGCGAATGTAGAAAGTCAGCGAGGGGGAGGAGGAGTGACGATGGGACTAGGGGCGGGCACGTACGCGGAAAAATAGAATCATTGTCGGCAAAAGCGCTTTCTTTTCAGTTAGAGTTTTGTTGCTGGTGCCTTTCTTTCTTTTCCTCTCTCTCTCTCTTCTCTCTCTCTTCCTCCCTCTCTCTTTCTTTCTATTGGCAAATACCAGCGAATACATACTATTTTATAATCCAGAGATTTCTCGATAATCCGAGCAGATAAACTGGGAACACAGTTTTTTTCTTCATTATTTTATCAGGATTCCGGATCCGAACACCTAATTTTAAAACAATATACCACATTATAGAGAGTTTATGTGATAAACCGAACACTCAACTGTTCGAGATAGTTTTACCAGTCCACTGTCACTGTCGGCAGATTAAATTCAAAGCCACTCGACTTTCCTACGCACTTCACTCAATTTAGCAATTTTCTGTCTCTCTTTTTCGCAACAATTTTATAATTATAACAGTGGGTTAATAAGTATAGATGTAATCAAATAGTATAAATAACATCATAGCCGTCCATGTTCTGAATGACCATATATAGCATACCCTTTGAT
Source organism: Doris montereyensis (assembly GCA_037039925.1). Classification (NCBI taxonomy): domain Eukaryota; kingdom Metazoa; phylum Mollusca; class Gastropoda; order Nudibranchia; family Dorididae; genus Doris; species Doris montereyensis. The sequence continues at coordinate 235,427 of JAXRKP010000046.1, forward strand.
AATCTGCATCTTTTTCAGCATCTCCAAAGACAAGGCATTCGAGATCTGACAGTCTTTGCTCAAAAACGTCTATTTCTGTTCCGGTCATTTTATCATTAACAGTCTGACTGACTCTTGATTTTCAGATCAAGTTCTAGATCTAGATCTAGGTATAGATCTAATTTAAAAGATCCAATTCAATATTACACTAGCCTCTAGAACTATCAATACATTAATAACATTAGTAATAATCTAAAGATTGAAAGATCTATGTGGCTAGTGACGACTTCCGCAAGCAGCAATCTTCTAGTTCTAGCCGTAAGTATTTGAGCCTCCCCGCTGGAGTCCTTACGGTAACGAATAAAAATTATAATCCGATTGTATCGATCGCAAACTTGAGTAAACAAACAGATTCGTTTTCATCACTTTCCCGTTGCTATGTTTACTTTTATCCCCATCTTTCCATTCTCTGAAAAAAAACAACTTTCATGGCTTTCCCTCTAAATTCTAAATGGTGAACATTCTCCTTTCATGACCGCCTAAATAACTTTAAATGCAGCCGTTCTGCTTAAAGGCACATAATGTACAATCATGTACTTGTGATAAATTACCGGTATACTCGGTATGGATAAGTTTCATCCTGAGCCTAGATCTAGGTTTTATCTAAAGAATCTCTGTGAACTTCAATTTTTGACAATGTGTGTGCGTACGTTTGTGCGTGTATGTATGAATATAATGTGCGTGTGTGTGTGTGTGTGTGTGTGTGTGTGTGTTTGGGCGTATGTGTGCATGTTGTCGTACATTTATTTTGTACTTGTTCATACTCCATACATCCGTGCATTCATCCTTTCATAATTAAACAGAGAAAATCAAGAAAACTTGTTTGTTCAGAGATCAACTAAAAGACTATTTTTGTGTTTGATACCGGATAACACATTGACGAGATGTTACATGTACCTCACTCTCGTCATCTAGGACTAGACAGTATTTGAACAGACGAGTAGGCTAAATATGTCTTTTTAAAGTACACCATATTAATGATCCAGAAAGTTCTTCAAATCCATTAACTTAAAAAAACCAGTTTCTGTTGAGAGATGGTATTCCCTTTAAGAGTAAATAAAGAAGTTACACATATAATGGACAAGATTAGAAATCACACCAGATGTGTCATGGGCTCTTGGTTAGGCGCATAGGCTCTGGAGTATAGCATCCTTAGATTTACCGTAGGCATACTTATACATCATGTACATTGTAATATAATAATATGCCAGTGTAGTTTGAGAAGCTGGTCTGTGTTTGAACAATGGAAAGGTGCAGCGACAAAATAAGCCAGTGCGCGTCTAGGTCTGATCCTTGGTACAATGTGTATCTGTATAGTACGAGCAACAAATAAGAAGTTTACCTTGGTTTAGGATAGAGGTATTGTGTTGTAAGCTTAATTTAAGACGCAATGTAGCTGAATCGTAGTGTTGTGAGCTTGTAATCACGACGACATTGATTCAAGCCCTACGGTTGGCACAGGTGTTGTTTTTTTCCCTCCACAACGTTGTACTCTTAGGAAAGGTACTTCACTCTTTTTTTCTCACTTGACTCAGGTATGCATGAGTGCCCAGATATAAGTAGAGAAGGGTTTTGTCAGAGTGTTGATACGAAGCATTGAACAGGCTGGTATACTGTATGCTCCTCCGGGAGTTGAGAAGGACTTTGAATGAAGGCCTGTGGGGGATAAATTATGTACTGTCGGTAAGCCTGCACTTGTGCGGGGATAAGGTTTATAAATACATTATTATCTTCATCTTAATTGGTAGCGTTGGTTTGTAATCACAACGACACAGGTTCAAAACCCTGACTGGTTGTTGGAAACATTATTTCCACTGTGCTCTCTCTCTCTCTCTCTCTCTCTCTCTCTCTCTCTCTCTCTCTCTCTCTCTCTCTCTCTCTCTCCCTCTCTCTCTCTTTCTCTCTCTCTCTCTCTCTCTCTCTCTCTCTCTCTCTCTCTCTCTCCTCTGTCTGTTTGTCTCTCTGTCTGTGTGTCTCTCTTTCTCTCTCTGCCTCTCTCTCCTCCCCCCTCTGTTTGTCTCTCTGTCTGTGTCTGTCTGTCTGTCTGTCTGTCTCTCTCTCTCTCTCTCTCTCTCCCCCTCTCTGTTTGTCTCTCTGTCTGTGTCTGTCTGTCTGTCTCTCTCTCTCTCTCTTTCTCTCTCTGTTTGTCTCTCTGTCTGTGTCTATCTGTCTGTCTGTCTGTCTGTCTCTCTCTTTCTCTCTCTCTCTCTCTCTCTCTCTCTCTCCCTCCCTCCCTCCCTCCCCATCTCCTACCCCCTCTCATCTTGTATTCTCTTACCCTATAATATTAAAATTTATAACACTAGTAGCCTACAATCGACGACATAATATGTTAGTATTTTCTTATGCTGTCCCTTTGTTTCTTCCTTTTCATCTACGGAGTGCGGCAAATGACTGCTCGACTTCATGAACTTTGTCCCTAAGGGAAATAAGTACAGTGAAGAGTTTTTGTTGTTATTCAACAGGCGCCTTACAGCTGACTCGACGACACCCTGACAGTGAAGGATTAAAGACCACCGCTCAGTTACCGACAACTGATAGTGATATCAATGCTCTAGCGTCAACGAGAACTTTGAATTTTTTTAGATCCAGGTCTATGTTTGCCTTGCTGACTCATGCTCGGAAGTTTCGAGTCCGGCCGCTTGCAGTACTTTGGACACTGAATTTCTCTGAGAACCCATCATTGGCATCAAGACTTTCGTCACTTTCGATATTGAAGTTGTCATCTTCGAGCAATCCCGAGCGCTTGCATCTGTCTGGAGGAGTTTTAAACCAGACTGGGTATGTTTATAACTTTAAACAAAAAACCTAATTTCAACATAGGAAAAAAAATCAGAAAGATGTAGATTTGGAGCTAGATCTAGACTTGAGAGCTGATAGAGCACAGATTGAGAATCCAAATTATCTAGCCAGGTTGGAATATATGAGAACACGTGAAATTTATCTCAACTTTCATTCAGATAGACCTACTCCCTACTGGTAGTTCATACATCCACCATCCAGAAATAGAATAGATCTAGATAGGCTTTAGTTGCTAAAGAGGGTTACTGAAACAACTGAAGTGAAAAATGACAATAAATGGGAAGGACTCCCATAGTCGGGGCAGGGAAAGAGGGTTTATTTTGAAGGTATGAGATAAAAACTTGGGGCTTGGTTTTTGTGGGGATAAAGAAAGGAAGTAAAATAAAGTGGTAGAGTGAGGAGCTATGTTCAATGTCTTAATCAGAGATCGTGTGACACTATTGCGATAATGGATGGGACTGAAGACTATAACGACAACGGCCAGAACACAAACAGTTCAGTGAATGAGGCAGTGACGATAGACTGACTGATTGATGAACATGAGCAGTTCAAATGTGACAATGACCGAGGCATTATTGTAATTAGGACATACTGAAACTAACCATGTAGTTCGAGGAAGCATTGGACTATGGAGACATGTTGTTACCAGGAAGAGCGGATGTCTCTTATGTATAATATATGTGAGCATTTTTCGTAAACGTTTTATCAGTCCATGTTACCTAATTTGCATAAAAAGTATGCAGTTTGTGCATAATGAGTGATTGACGTTGTGTAAATGATAATTGTTGGAAAAGTTTTATATTTATATATATATATATATATATATGTGTGGTACCATATTCTTACTAACTTACAAAGAAAAATAGAAGACCAATGGGTGAAATTTTGTTAAAAGATTAAAAATCACATAAAAGGAAAGTTTTGTGTTCTTTCCCTTTGATATTTATGGATCCCTATCATGTATGCAGTAACATATTATAAAAATTGTTATGGATTGGATAATGCGAGTAAATGAAAAAAACCCTCCACCAATAAAGTCAGAACGAACATGTGACGTTTGTATTATGAAACAACTGAAATGGGTCTAAGATGCTTTAAGTTGGTCGCTGCCATGTTTGCTTTTGGGACTTCCCATCGGAGACAGACTATAAAATGGAGGTCCTGTGTACAAATCACAACACTTTGTGCAAGTTAAAGATCCCTTGACAAGTTACAGGGCAAATTTAAAAATTCACCAAAACTGCCGAGATCACCTTAATAGTGGATGTGGGCCAAATCAAATCAATGGTGGCCAGGTAGTTTAGGTGTGTAATACGTTTAAGAACACAGCCGAACAGACTGTGAAGTGTTAAAAGCAAATTAAATGACTCACAGAGTTTGGTTGTGGTTAGGGATTGTAAAAATGTACTTTCAGTATTTTTCGGAAATAATATTTAATAGAACATTTTACTTCACTTCAGCGGATGATGTAAAGTATTTGATTCTCTCATGCCAGCAGAAAGCAGCAGTGTGGGATATTAAAGGTTAACTTACAATCTGCTATGTAACAGTAGTCTCAGTAAAATTCTGTAGCTTTGAAGAGACAAGAAAATGTGGCTGTATGGTAATGTTGCATTTTTGACAGTATCAAAAGGGTGATGATATTGAAAACCATTAATTAATCCAAATGGCATAAAATGGTCCAATTTCCCTCTTTTGTCAAAAATACATGATTTTTAATGTTATATCATGTTTTAGAACATGAGGATTGGACTTTAAGAGAACAAAGGACTGTGGAGCAAGTAAATTTTTTAAAAGTCATGTTTTTTTGTGAAAATTTTCCAACGCCAGTACTTTTGAACTGCTCGCGTCCGTCGACCGAGGTTTTTTAAAACGTATTTTGGGCATCTGGTTTGGAGAGTTTCTGGTTTTGTTATAAGATGGGTCTGTGTTTAGTTGACCTGGGTGGAGTCGACGGCCGGTGGGTTGATCAGATGACTCGCGCGATCCGGATGGATGAAAAAAAAACCAATGCCTTTGTCCCGTTTTTTGTAAAATTCTGTGATTGTACGCCTTTATACTACATTACAAGTTTATGGCTACCATTCTGCTCAAACTGGTACGGTAAACTTCGACTGATGATTAACATATATTAGTATTATTTGCCAATAGAGAGAGAGAGAGAAAGAGAGAGAGAGAGAGAGAGAGAAGAGAGAGAGAGAGAGAGAGAGAGAGAGAGAGAGAGAGAGAGAGAAGAGAAAAGAGAAACAAAAGAAAGAGAGAGAGAGAGAGAGATGCACCAGCAACAAAACCTCGCCGAAAAGAAATGACGACAATTTTGATTTCTGTACGAGCCCCCCCCACCTTTCATCTCCGCTACTCCCGTCATCACTCACCCCCTCTCTAACTATTATCTACAGTCACATAGAGCGCCCCACTAGGACTAGCACAAACTTGTCTTTATCGATCGATAATTGGGAGAATACGGGAGGATGGGAGCAATGGCAATTCTTGAACTTATAATGTGCTATTAATTACTCTCTCTCTCGTTGAAATCGTTTTTAGTAAAATCAAAGACAAGTGGAGACAACAATTTCACTATCATTGTAATGGACTTCTAAACCTCCCGTATTGCCAATTATCTTGTCTTTATTTATTAGAACATAATAAATCATGAAAGCCTATTGATTGCCGGATTTACATAAGTTTCACTACGATAAGCCAAAGCAGGTTTTGCTAATGCTCGAATCTTATGAACGGTATAGAATCAAAATAATGATGTCCGATCATCGTTCATTTTATAATTGCCAAACTCAAGCTCATATTATGGCCGTTGTATAAAGCAAAAAACAATGTGCCAGACAATTTAAAAACAAAAATTTCATGATTTCCCAATAACGCGATGAACTACGAGACAATAGCTCAATATTCATCTTATCGAAAAAATATTTTTTGTCCGACCATGAGGTCTCGTAGACAGCCAGTAAATCCAAAACAAAGTACAACAATTTCGTATTTTTTTTTCAGACTTTTTTGAGTGATAAGTGTTCGATTTGTAGCATCGATCAGTTTGTTTTCTTGGATATTTTGCGGCCAGAGGGGATGAAAACCAGTTGAGTGCTTTCTAGGTAAAATCTCCCTTTGTGATCACATGCAAAAGATAAAAAATATTTGGACTCACATAAATTTTCTTTGAACAATTCTCTTCCACATGGAATTAGAATAATCACACATTGAAAAGGGACTTATTGATTGGATGGATTTCATTTAAGGATGTCAAATTGAAAGCAAATTTCCCAAATTATGTTTTTCAAAGTAAGTGATATGGTGTTAAGAAGATTCATCAATTTTTGAGAAACATTAATTGAAGAGTTCAAGTTATCATTGGGTCCCATTTTTGTGAAACTGCCAAATTGAAGTTAACAAAGATTTTAATATTTTCTTTTTCAGATGATCAGTGAGTGCATTTTTTTTGTTTCTTTTTGATTTAATGGTTTTTTAAAAAACATTTGGGGTTTTTGTTATAGGGGCTGCTGTTGATCATACCAGTGTAAAGCCGTGGACATCAATCACAAGATGGTGGTAAAGGGCTGGATTGCATTAATGTTTGCTGCCAAAAATGGAAACATTCATCATGTTTTATTTCTGTTAATTCATGCTTTGGCTCATAGATTCTTTTATAAAAAGGGTACCGTACAACTTTTTTTAAAGCTACAGGGAAATGAAAATAAAAAATCACTCTTATCAGGTTGTTTACAATTTCCTTTCGTCTTCAGCCATCCTGCCCTTCCATCCAGAATATTTTTCTTTTTTTGCCCTCTAAAGTCAAAATAATATCCCAATTTCTTTTATAATTGCCAAACCAGTGGTGCCAAAACAAGGTGTTCCATTTCTAATTGCCAAACTCATTCATCTTATGTATAAAAAACATTGCCTTTCTTTTCTTTATTTTGATTGAGGAGAGTTCTACGTGTCTCTGCCTGTTTGAGAATGTTTTCAGTTGAGTGTTTCTTTCTGTTTGTATACATCAAACAGGATCACATAAGTGGCATTCTTGATTTATATAATCACATTGATGATTGGATGGATTTCATTTAAGGATTCTTTCCCAATTATTTCCTGTTGTTTAACTGGGTCCATTCTACAGACTCATCCAACGTTTATCAGATGAGGCTAATCTTCGATGTAATGGTTTGAAGCAATGATGGTGCCAAGTAATGATGGTGTCAAGGAATGATGGTGCCAATGGACATTCATAATGTTGGTGTCAAGGAATGATGGTGTCAAGGAGAAAATAAAAAATCACTCTTATCAGGTGCCAAGTAATGATGGTGCCAAGAATAATGTTGATGCCAAGTAATGATGGTGCCAAGGAATGATGGTGCCAAGTAATGATGGTTTCATTTTGTTGAATGATGGTGCCAAGTAATGATGGTGTCAAGGAATGATGGCATTCTTCCAAGGAATGATGGTGTCAAGGAATGATGGTGCCAAGTAATGTTGGTGTCAAGTAATGATGGTGCTCAAGTAATGTTGGTGTCAAGGAATGATGGTGCCAAGTAATGTTGGTGTCAAGTAATGATGGTGCCAAGGAATGATGGTGCCAAGTAATGATGGTGCCAAGTAATGATGTTGTCAAGGAATGATGGTGCCAAGTAATGATGGTGTCAAGGAATGATGGTGCCAAGGAATGATGGTGCCAAGTAATGATGGTGTCAAGTAATGATGGTCTCAAGTAATGATGGTGTCAAGGAATGGTGGTGCCAAGTAATGATGGTGTCAAGGAATGATGGTGCCCAGGTATCTAGTTCTGTTGATGTGCCTGAGTTCAAGGTCTTCTGTTTTAATTTTGTTCGTTGGTCTTTGAGGTTTTTAGTTGATAACCATGACTTCTGTATTCTAGCTGTGTAGTTTGAATCCTTTCATCTTGCTTTCTTTCTCCACTAGGTCAATTAGATGTTGTAGCTTGTTTTCAACGTCAGCAAACCTTAAGTTGTTTATGATATGTCTGCCTGTTGCAATGCCATCATGATATGTTATGTTCCGCAATATTGTTTCACTATATAATAAAAACACATCTGGTGTTTATATATATATATCGTTACCAAATACCCAAGGTAGAGTACAAAAAAATTCATCAGGGAAAATTACAATTTGTTTCTTTGTATTTTTGTCATATATGGGAAACTTTTATTTTTGAGATGTATACAGTGTGTATGTCAGAAGTTTCTTTTTTTTCAAGCAGGCTTTGTTTTATTATTCAAAAGTTTTCTTCTTTCTCTCAGCAAGGATGTAATACTTACTGTTTGTTTTGCAGGTAGTTGGCAGGTGTTTCTGGTACATTCCACTGCTCTTCTTTAAATCTTTTAAATCTGTCCCTTGCTATCTTGCTGTTTCTTTTTAATTTATGTCGTGATTGCTGTATTAAAAAAAAAAACCCAACGTGAATGAAACAAACTGGATGACCTGTTTTTTTTATATTCTCTTCCTATGAATTCTACTAAAACTGCTTTTATATAAAATATTGAATGAAAAATGTTGGTTGTGTCCGACAGATGTGACATCAATGCTTTGAATGCCTCAGGTCAGACGGCTTTGGATATTGCTCTGTTCTGGAGCCATGTAGATGCAGCAGCTGTTCTCTCCAAACAGCGATCTGATCTTGCTTTCAATCAGGTTCACAATTTCTACTCCCTCAACCCTTTATATCGTGCCTCAGACATGCGCAAGGACAGTGAAGCTCTTCGCAAAGCTCAAGAGAATAAAACCACAAAATTTGTTTTATTTGCAAATAGAGAGCCATTTCTGGTTCGTTCTCAGACAGGCAGCAAGAAATACAGGTATGCTATTTTGTTTTCTGTTCCTACCAGTCTTACTGTATGTTTGGTGTCATAACTTTTGTTTTTGAAAAACAAAATTGTCATTTGAAACTGTTCAGGTTTATTCCATTCATTTTTGAAATGAATGAAGTAAGAGTTTCGTAATATTTGTGTCTTAGTTTAAGAAACACATTTGTTGTAGATGTAGAAGTACTAGTAGTGACAGAAGGAGTAATAGTAGTGGTAACAGTAGTTGTGTTTGTAGCTTACTTTAGAAGCTTACAGACAATGCGTCTGGGTTTAATGTTTTGAACTGGGACACCTAAAAGCTGACTCCACTTTGATCCTCAAAAGCAACGTATTAAAAACAGGGACAGTTCACTTTGATCCTTGAAAGCAACGTATTAAAAACAGGGACAGTTCACTTTGATCCTGGAAAGCAACGTATTAAAAACAGGGACAGTTCACTTTGATCCTTGAAAGCAACGTATTAAAAACAGGGACAGTTCACTTTGATCCTTGAAAGCAACGTATTAAAAACAGGGACAGTTCACTTTGATCCTTGAAAGCAACGTATTAAAAACAGGGACAGTTCACTTTGATCCTTTTAAAAATAGGGACAGTTCACTTTGAAAACAACGTATTAAAAACAGGGACAGTTCACTTTGATCCTTTAAAGCAACGTATTAAAAATAGGGACAGTTCACTTTGATCCTTGAAAGCAACGTATTAAAAAAAAACTTTGATCCTTGGGAAAAAAGTTCAGAAGAATGTCCTGGTTTTCCTGGATTCATTTATGGTTACATTTTTCATATTACTGTATGTGTAACATTCTCATGCATCATATTAATCATGCTCATTTAGATAATACGTTGTGTTTCTTTAAACTACAGATTTATGACACTGAGTGTAGAGGATGTTCCCAAAGATGTTCTCGATAAATCTGTCATAGTGTTCTTAGGGCTAGAGACTTGGGACCCTGAATCAAGTGTTTGGTTTGCTGTAGACGTTGGTGACCAAGACGTCTCTTCCCTCAAAGAGGTATCAGCAATGTCTCACAATTTGTATTTGTTTCTGTATCCATATAATTACCGTATTCTGCGAAAGATTTAAAAAAATTTTTATATAAACTTTTTCAATTTGTTTTTTTATTATACTGGTAGCATTTTGTTTAGATTGTATGAAAATGAGCACTAATATGAATATTCACATAACAAATAACATGATTTAGTTTTGCTTTTATTTTTTCTCGTCTGTGGAATTCAAGGTCATGCTAGTATCACTACAGAACAAGAATATACAAATATACGGACAGACAATTTAAGCGAATTTTGTTATCTGTGTGAAAGGATTTGTTTTGATCCTTTCCATTGTACACAAGCTTTCATTTGCATGCAAGGAGATCCTGTATTTGCTTCGGAGAGTGTTGGGAAACAAACTATTTTCTTTACTTGTTTAACTTAAGTTAAAATTTAAAGTTTTTCTTGAAAATTGTATGTCAATGGAAATACACTTTGAATCTGACCAGTCTTTTCTAGTCTAAAAGAAATGTGACTGATTATCGTTGCAGGCTCATAAAGATGGAGATTTTTTTACCACCGTTTCCTTTTACAATGCAAATGGAGCCATCACAAGCTGGTATATTTGCAGAAGCGCATTCCATACTCTGTTGGCTTGATAGATACAGGTAAATTGAAAATACAATGAAAAAATACAGCCATTGCAGATTCAGTGATTTAAAAGAAGAAAGTAATGCTTATAAAATGTTAATTAAATTATTTAGACTTGAAAGCAGGTAAGTGGTGTCAAATGACATGGTCTTTGAAAAGTTTTGCAATCTAAAATAAGAAAAGTTTATCAGTCACCTCTCATTGCATTCTAAAATAAGAAAAGTTTTCAGTCACCTCTCATTGCAATCTAAAATAAGAAAAGTTTATCAGTCACCTCTCATTGCAATCTAAAATAAGAAAAGTTTATCAGTCATCTCTCATTGCATTCTAAAATAAGAAAACTTTATCAGTCATCTCTCATTCTCATTACATTCTAAAATAAGAAAAGTTTATCAGTCATCTCTCATTATCTCTCATTCTAAAATAAGAAAAGTTTATCAGTCATTCTCAGTCATCTATTGCATTCTAAAATAAGAAAAGTTTATCAGTCATCATTCATTCATTATATTCTAAAATAGTCATCTCTCATTGCAATCTAAAATAAAAAGTTTATCAGTCACCTCTCATTGCAATCTAAAATAAGAAAAGTTTATCAGTCACCTCTCATTCTAAAATAAGAAAAGTTTATCAGTCATCTGCAATCTAAAATAAGAAAAGTTTATCAGTCACCTCTCATTGCAATCTAAAATAAGAAAAGTTTATCAGTCATCTCTCATTACATTCTAAAATAAGAAAAGTTTATCAGTCACCTCTCATTATATTCTAAAATAAGAAAAGTTTATCAGTCATCTCTCATTATATTCTAAAAAGTTTATCAGTCATCTCATTATATTCTAAAATAAGAAAAAAGTCATCTCTCATTATATTCTAAAATAAGAAAAGTTTATCAGTCATCTCTCATTACATTCTAAAATAAGAAAAGTTTATCAGTCATCTCTCATTACATTCTAAAATAAGAAAAGTTTATCAGTCATCTCTCATTACATTCTAAAATAAGAAAAGTTTATCAGTCATCTCTCATTACATCCTAACATAAGAAAAGTCAAGTTCCGTCAAGCTGTAGTATGAAGTGGAAGAGGAGACAATAATCACCTCCTGGACTGGACACTGATCTGACGCAGGTTTTTTACTCCCAAGCTAGTGCTTGTACCCATTTGCACCTGATTGGATTGTGGAAAATTGCATGTTAAGTGACTTTCCCAAGGAACATAACATCAGACCTAGCTTTACTAGGATTCGAACTCAGAACTCGGAACCTCATGATCCTGTCTAACAGCATACCCATTCGGCCACCAAAGCCACCATTACATTCAAAACCCAATATAAATGTTTTACACTTGTTTCTGACCACCTTTTATCACTTAGCTCAGTGGTATACCTTTCAAAGTGAGTTACAAGATGAATATTGATAATAATAATAACAGTGATAACAATAATAACAATAGTGATAACAATGATAACAATAATAACAATAGTGATAACAGTAATAACAATATTAATAATAATGACAATAATAATAATAATCACTGAAATGATAATGATAAATATCAAATAGCAATGATAATAATAACCATGATCATCATTATTTGAATTATTGATAGGAGTTGTAGTAGTAGGCAAGAGTGCTAATAGGAAGCACCTAACAGGCATCTGAAATGTATGCCCCCTTGAGAGTTGAGAGGTATTTTGAATCAAAAGTTTGCTGGGGAATAAATGTTGAAAATTGATGCAGGGATACGGATCATAAATTTATCTTGATGTTTTTGTTGTGTCAGTAGTAGTGGGTAGCAGTAAGGAGGTAGTAGTAGTAATTGTAGTACAGTAGTAGTGGTTTAATAACACTCCCATTAAAAATGGCACTGTTAGTCTAGTTAGCAAACCATGCCAGTAAAGGGACAGAGCTGGCCACTGCCATCCATTTTCTAACTAATAAGCGCGCAACAAATCAATGAAAGTTTTGTCGTTGGCAGCGCATATTTGATTTGATTGACAACGATTAATTTCAATTGTTTTTGTGACGTACATAAAGCAATGATGAATTTAGACCATTGATAATTTTGCCAACGCAAAACATTGTATGTCATGACGCAGTCTGGTGGGTAGAGCAAGATTCACTGTCAATGGCTTATACTAGACTATGACCATTGTTTGCTTGGCTTACGTGAGACAAATTTGCGCTTTGCAGCCTGGCAGTCAGAGCGAGTGTGCTATCAGCACCCATTTCTTACAGCTGAAACTAAAGAGGCATAGCTTGATCATCCACACATCTGGTTTGATGTAAATGCCTTTATATTTGATTTGAAATCTGTAAAAAATGACATCTGTCTTTGCAACTTTATCATGTGAGGTGGGATGTCTCTGTTAACTTCATGTTGTTAGCCCATCTGGTCATGTTTTTAAGGGGCCAATTTATAAAGAATAAATTTTATTCCCTGAGAATACTTTCTGACAGGCAGTCCATGCTGTTTAGGTGGCATGTTTTTAGACTGCTGCTACTATAGAATCATTTCTTTAATTAAACAGGTACATTAAAAAGTTAAATTGAATAGCAATATATTCTCAATATTTGCAGGTTTTGTCCGACTTGTGGAACAAAAAACAATGTTGTTGAAGGAGGTTACAAGCAAGTTTGTTCCAATTCAGAGTGTTCAAGTCTGAAAGGTGATTTTACCTTATTGATTATTATAAGTTCACACATACCCCCCCCCCCCCCCCCCTCCAACGTCACCCCCACGCCTGTTTTGGTACCATGTATGACATTTCCACAGGAGGCCGTGGTGGTTCAGAGGCAAGGTGTCCACCTTGCAACCAAATGGTTGTGAGTTTGTGCCTGACAGGTTAAAACATTTTCCCGAGTTTTTTCTAGTATAACCCAGTCTTCTGGTTCAGGTAGATGGATCGACTCATGAGCCCATCGGGGACGGACGATATAAAGGAAGTTCCATGTGCAGATCACAACACTGTGTAAGTTAAAGATACTGTAGCTGTTTACAGGGTAGTCCAGGCAAAATTATTTTTATAATCCTACGAAAAACCCAGAGATCACCTTGGCTATGGATGTGGATAAAATCAAATCACATCAGAAGAGATTTCTACATTGAAGAATTGCTGTCACAAATTTGCATTTACTTGGGTTTTTTGTTGTTGCGATAGAAAGTGAAACAATCAAACAAAAGATCAATGAGACAATGCCGGCCTAGCGACTATAATTTTTATGGAATTCTCAAGATTACTGAAAGTGATACACATCATGCAGCCAAGTTCATGGGAAATTGTCACTCTTCTATTAATAATTAATAGCAATACAGTAGTTTCCGCCAAAATGCACGGTCCACGGGTGACAAAAAAACTGCATTGTGACGAATCGTGCATTTTTGCAGCCTGCAGTTTGGCGGAGACTACTGTAGTCTCGATCTGGTATCATTTTGTGAAATTTTGTAGCTTTGACTAAATGATGTAGGGTTTCTTTCAGTCCATCAATAGTATATTTTAATATATTTTACTGTAATTAAGGGATCAGGGTTGTCCTGAGGTAAGGTGTCTGCTTTTCAATCAAAAGGTCATAGGTTCGTGCTCTCCGGACAGGTTGAAACATTTTCTCAAGTTTTTCAGGGAAAACGGGATCAACATTCAGCTCTATTGGAGACGGAAGATAAAAATGAGGTTCTATGTAGAGATCATAACTTTCGGTGCTTTTTAATTTGTTTTCTTCTCACTACAGGCATCCACAACACAAGTTATCCAAGGGTAGATCCATCTCTCATCATGCTAGTGTTGTCCCCTGATAAGAAAAAATGTCTCCTTGGAAGGGGCCAACGACATCCACCAAAAATGTATTCTTGTCTAGCTGGGTTCATGGAGCCAGGTCAGGTTCATTTTCATTTTAGCTTTTAGCGTAACTGACAAGGCTTTTGAACTGTCTCTGATGTTTTTCTTCTTCTTTTTTTTCTTCTTTTTTTCTTCTTTTTCTTCTTCTTCATCGATCACTTTCCCGACGGGTCAGAGCAGAAAGAATACGATCTTTAACAGGCTTTCTATATGGCCGTAGAGCTTTTCTTCGAGGGGTATTTCACTTTGCCATATCGCTGTTCTCTCTGATGTGTTGAGCAGACGCTCAAATGAGAAATATAGAGTAATGAATTAAATTTTTCAAGAGATTAATATCTGTCCATGTCCCATCAAGATTGGATCACAAATCTATCGAGAAAAAATAATAAAGGTATAATTTTTCTTTGAGTGTAAAATTCAAATATCTTTGTTATTTTTAAGTCAATTTTGGACTTTTTGATATAATTATTCTCATCTTTTCATGGTTAAACAAATAAGTGCAATCAACTCGTCAAAACCAAATTGTATAGCCCTGCATTAATGATTCCTGTTTTTATTAATTTTTGTGAGTGTTTACATTGTGATCCATTTGTTAGACATAATTTTGCGTAAAGGACTTTTTGTCCCTATTTTGAATTTATAGGAGAGTGCATAGAGGATACCTGCCGTCGTGAGGTGGAAGAAGAAAGTGGAGTCAAGGTTGGAAAAGTTGACTACCACTCTAGTCAACCCTGGCCTTTCCCTGCCACCTTGATGCTGGGATGTATTGCATATGCCCGTACAGACTCAATCTGTGTAAGTTAGATGGTTGATGCTGATATGTATTGCATATGCCTGTACAGACTCAATCTGTGTAAGTTAGATGGTTGATGCTGAGATGCATTGCATATGCCCGTACAGACTCAATCTGTGTAAGTTAGATGGTTGATGCTGAGATGTATTGCATATGCCTGTACGGATTCAATCTGTGTAAGTTAGATGGTTGATGCTGAGATGTATTGCGTATGCCCGTACGGATTTAATCTGTGTAAGTTAGATGGTTGATGCTGAGATGTATTGCATATGCCCGTACAGACTCAATCTTTGTAAGTTAGATGGTTGATGTTGAGATGTATTGCATATGCCCGTACAAACTCAATCTGTGTAAGTTAGATGGTTGATGCTGAGATGTATTGCATATGCCCGTATGGATTTAATCTGTGTAAGTTAGATGGTTGATGCTGAGATGTATTGCATATGCCCGTATGGATTTAATCTGTGTAAGTTAGATGGTTGATGTTGAGATGTATTGCATATGCCCGTACAGATTCAATCTGTGTAAGTGAGATGGTTGATGTTGAAATGTTGATTGCATATGCCCGTACAGACTCAATCTATGTAAGTTAGATGGTTGATGCTTAGATGTATTGCATATGCCCATGGTTACAGACTCAATCTGTGTAAGTTAGATGGTTGATGCTTAGATGTATTTCATATGCCCATACAGACTCAATCTGTGTAAGTTAGATGGTTGATGCTGAGATGTATTTCGTATGCCCGTACAGACTCAATCTGTGTAAAATGGTTGATGTTGAGATGTATTGCATATGCCCATACAGATATAATCTATGTAAGTTAGATGCATGGCTTTCGAATCAAAACAGGATATACGCAGTTTGTGTTTGAAGTCAAAATCATTTGCACTGACAGTGATGCCCAAGAGTTGAGTCAGTCAGTTATTGTGAAAAAGAAGAAGAAGAAGTTGTATAAAAGCATGACTTTTACAAGGGGGATGTCTCAATCCATGAGAAGCATATACGTGCCCATCCCAGTTTACACTACCATATGGCAAATCATGACCATTTCGTCGCCTACATGACAAACCGTTCCATCGCTAAATTCAGATAACCAAGAAAATTGACTTTTAAAGCCGTGAAGAAATGATTGTAACAAAATCGGCTATGCAATATCTCAGAATCTGCTGCATATTTTGTAGAACCATTCAGACATCGTATAGATGTCAATAAGTTATACTAAAACAGCCAAAAACTGTAAAAATTGAAAAATTTCGAGTCAAAACGGTTTATCATGCATGTGACAATTTGTGAGAATTATTTTTCAACATAACTGTGTCTTCTCTTATTTTCAGTATTATAATATTTTCTTTTCCTGGCTATTATGAAGTATTTTTTGTCATGGTATTCTTATCTAGTCCATGATACATGGTACATGTATTATCCACACAGTTTTCAAATGGCTGACGTCAATGTCTCTTTTATATGTATTTTTATAAGAATAATAATATTAATAGTCATGGCCAGATGAGATATGTTCCAAGTTTCTTTGCTAGCTTATGGGGCGCTGTTGAAAAAATTAAAATAGAAACTTATCCAGGCACCTGAGATCACTGCTTACGGGAAAGCTGGGTGATGTATATAAGTGTATGCAGTGATTTGTTTTAACTATCTCATCCTCTTCTCTGTCATTTTGAAGTTTTGAAAACATTCCGTAGCTAATTTTCAATCTTAAGGAGACTTTCAAATTCTAGTTTTTGTTTGATGTAGCAGGGTAATATTAAATGTGGACACGGATCGCATTGTCTTTTGATTATTTTTATTTCACAGATTGACAAAGAGGAACTTGAAGACGTAAGATGGTTTCAAGGGCTGAAGTCGCCCAGATGTTAGCTAAACAGCACCCAGATGGACTTTTTGTTCCCCCTGCAGAAGCCATCGCTCATCAGTTAATCAAATCTTGGATTTCAAGCAGTGCCGCTAATCTTTAGCCCAGAATTTCAAACTAGCAATGTATACTATCTTGTAATCATATCTTGAATATTTATCAGGCAGTGAAGTCAATCTTTAATCCCATGTTATCAATTTTGCAATCTCAGCAATTGCACACATTTTTATAGGAGGCTTTTTAAGGAGTGAATGTAAAGCAACGATTGTTTTTATTAAGAAATGAACTTTTTGTTATTTCTTTTTGTTTTTGTATTGCATTTACATCTTTGTCAATGTTGTTTTAGCATCTATTTCTTTGGATTATACTAACAAACAAAAACACAAAGGAAACTGAGAGTTGTTCTTCCTATAAATATGAGATATGTATAAAATATAGAGAAATGTAGCTGATATCCTAACTAGTGAACAGTCCATTAAACCAGATGTGTAGGTGGTCAAGCCTGCCAGACAGCAAGGTGCCAATTTCATCCACCTGGTCCAAGCAAGCAATGGTCATCGTCTAACATAGGTTGTCAACAGGGAATTTTACTCTACCTGCCAGACAGCAAGGTTCCAATTTCATCCACCTGGTCCAAGCAAGCAATAGTCATCGTCTAACATAGGTTGTCAACAGGGAATTTTATTCTACCCGCCAGACAATATGGTGTCATGGTGCCCAATGTTTTGTGAAGGCCAAATGAACAATGGCCTAAATTCATCTTTCCTATTCGTATTTTACAAAAACAAATGAGGTCCATCGCTGTCAATCAAATCAAAGTTGCGTCTCCAGCTGATGTGGTGTATGTGAGTGAGGAAACTTTCATGGATTTGTTATGGGCTTGTCAGGTAGAAATGGACGTCCATTGGCCAAATAAAGTTCCACCCTTGCAAGACTGACCTGTCTCTCATTAAACCGTTAGACATTTATTGCATGATTGGCAGTTTGGGTAAGAATTAGATTTAACCATGTTCATAGCCTTTCTTTGTGTTTTAACATTTGTCATCCAGGTTGGGTAAGAATTAGATTTTATCAGGTCGTAACCTTTCTTTGTGTTTTAACATTTGTAATCCAGGTTGGGTAAGAATTAGATTTTATCAGGTCATAGCGTTTCTTTGTGTGTGAATGTTTGCCGTCTAGGTTGGGTAAGGATTAGATTTTATCAGGTCATAGCGTTTCTTTGTGTTTTAACATTTGTAATCCAGGTTGGGTAAGAATTAGATTTTTCAGGTCATAGCGTTTCTTTGTTTGGAATGTTTGCCGTCCAGGTTGGGTAAGAATTAGATTTTATCAGGTCATAGCGTTTCTTTGTGTGTGAATGTTTGCCGTCCAGGTTGGGTAAGAATTAGATTTTATCAGGTCACAGCGTTTCTTTGTGTGTGAATGTTTGCCGTCCAGGTTGGGTAAGAATTAGATTTTATCAGGTCATAGCGTTTCTTTGTGTGTGAATGTTTGCCGTCTAGGTTGGGTAAGGATTAGATTTTATCAGGTCATAGCGTTTCTTTGTGTGTGAATGTTTGCCGTCCAGGTTGGATAAGAATTAGATTTTATCAGGTCATAGCGTTTCTTTGTGTGTGAATATTTGCCGTCCAGGTTGGGTAAAGATTAGATTTTATCAGGTCATAGCGTTTCTTTGTGTGTGAATGTTTGCTGTCCAGGTTGGGTAAGAATTAGATTTTATCAGGTCATAGCGTTTCTTTGTGTGTGAATGTTTGCCGTCCAGGTTGGGTAAGAATTAGATTTTATCAGGTCATAGTGTTTCTTTGTGTGTGAATGTTTGCCGTCCAGGTTGGGTAAGGATTAGATTTTATCAGGTCATAGTGTTTCTTTGTGTGTGGTGAATGTTTGCCGTCTAGATTGGGTAAGGATTAGATTTTATCAGGTCATAACGTTTCTTTGTGTGAATGTTTGCCGTCCACCTACTACCACAGTCTGTCTACCAGCCCGATATTTTGATTTTCCAAGGATGTCTTCTTAGACCGCTACTATTGTACTGAAATAAGGGCATTGGCATTCTACTGTCAAAATATTAGTTCTTTCTTTTCTGTATGGAAAGTAAGAATTGAACTATCAATGTGTAGAAATTCATTTAATTTTATTTTCTCTGTTATCCGGTGGCTGTGAATTGTCTATATTTGATTTGTTTTATTGTATACATATATACCATTACCACATTTCATTCAAGAAACGATTATCACCATATATTTAGAGACAAGTTTCAATGACGTATTTGATTTTTAAAAAAATTGTCATTAAAATTTATGGCATCTATGAATATTTGTTACACTTGAAAGTTGAAGGAAAACATTTCCTTTGTGGTATACGTACCAAAAGTCTAATGGCAGATTTCAACCAAGAGGTCTTGAATTTAAATCCAAGCTTCCCTGGGCCAGTAGTAAGTACCTCAGAAAAGACACTGCAAATGTGTTGGGTTTTTTTCCGCTCAGGCAATAAATCTTGTGAGAAACAAAGTCAAAATAAACAAAAGAGACAATCCCCCCAATCCCCCCACCCACACCCACATACACCCTTTCCCCAAATGTACCCAGATTTAATTTATTGTTTTTTTTTATGAAACATGGATAGTATTATGTCTGAGATCAATTGATTGCAATCCTGTTTGTTGGAGAGGCCCACATTAGTGGGTGAACGCTGCATAAGTCATACTGAAAGGTTTATCATTGAATACAGATATTTTCTAAATATCATGTGTTATTTTTGTTTTTATAACAACACAATGCCACTTTGTACTCTTTTTTCTTCTTCTGTTTTCTCTTTTTACACAAAAAGAAAGAAACAGCGATTTTTAGTTATACCTTTTGACAATGTTAATGAATCAAACACAAACAGACAATGTTTAACAAATGAAAGACAAACAGACAATGTTAACAAATAAAAAACAAAAATGTTAACAAATCAAAGACAAACAGACAATGTTAATAAATCTAAGACAAACAGACAATGTTAACAAATCAAACACAGACAATGTTAACAAATCAAAGGCAAGCAGACAATGTTTTTAACGAATCGAAGTCAAACAGATAATGTTAACAAATCAAAAACAAACAATGTTAACAAATCAAACACTAACAGATAATGTTAACAAAATCAAACACAAACAGACACTGTTAACAAATCAAACACACACAGACAATGTTAACAAATCAAAGACAAACAGACTGTTAACAAATCAAAGACAAACAGATGATTTCGTATAAGAATGGAATCTGTTTCACCTCTTACTACTATACTATTCGCTGGTCACAAGCTGACCTCTGAATTTCTGTGAAGCAATCTTGAGACAAACGTACACTTCCTTAGCTGAGTCTGACAGATGCTTAATTTTAGTATATTTAAAAAAATGAACAAAGAAAATATCTAGGCAGTGAAAATGGGAATTAAGGTGTATAATATATCTATAGAGTGGTGTAACATCAACTCAGCTACCTAAAGACCACAAGTAGAGGTCGTGTAAGTAAAGGAACCTATTGGTGTCAACAAATCATGCTATAGCCTTGGAAGATATCTATAGAGTGGTGTAACATCAACTCAGCTACCTAAAGACCACAAGTAGAGGTCGTGTAAGTAAAGGAACCTATTGGTGTCAACAAATCATGCTATAGCCTTGGAAGATATCTATAGAGTGGTGTAACATCAACTCAGCTACCTAAAGACCACAAGTAGAAGTCGTGTAAGTAAAGAACCTATTTGTGTCAACAAATCATGCTATAGCCTTGGAAGATATCTATAGAGTGGTGTAACATCAACTCAGCTACCTAAAGACCACAAGTAGAGGTCGTGTCAATAAAGGAACCTATTTGTGTCAACAAATCATGCTATAGCCTTGGAAGATATCTAAAAAATAGTCAATCTTGTTATAAATATGACCCATTTGTGTAAACTAAACTGTGCATTTTGATTGGTTGATGTGATAGAATGTCCCAAGTTCCCCTTATAACATCAACACGGCCACTGGTAACATCAGCTTAGCTACGTTTAACAGCAAAACAACCACCCACTATAGGACAACACACAATCACAGCAGATGCTTTTTAGTTATTGTATGGAACAAGCAACATTTATTTTTTCTTTGAAATGGGTGCTTTTATTGAAATAAAGGGAATTTTTTATTGAAACAAAGAGAATGTTTATTGAAATAAAGAGAATTTTTAACAGACGCATCAAACAGAACTGACCAGCCATACTAATGTTATAGCTGTACAGACGTTACACCATTCTATAAATAATAATTCTGAGTCAGTCTTACACACCATTCTATATACATGTATAATTATTCTGAGTCGGTCTTTACACCATTCTATATATAATCATTTTGAGTCAGTCGTTACACCACTCTATATATAATAATTCTGAGTCAATCGTTACACCACTCTATATATAATAATTCTGAGTCAATCGTTACCACTCTATATATAATACTTCTGAGTCAGTCGTTACACCACTCTATATATAATAATTCTGAGTCAATCGTTACACCACTCTATATATAATTATTCTGAGTCGGTCGTTACACCACTCTATATATAATTATTCTGAGTCGGTCGTTACACCACTCTATATACATGTATAATTATTCTGAGTCGGTCGTTACACCACTCTATATATAATTATTCTGAGTCGGTTTTTACACCACCATATATAATAATTTTGAGTCGGTCGTTGTTTGTTGGTGAGAGGCTCTGTTGCCAGACCACTAATACTAATAGTAAATATATTTTACATGTAGGTTCTAGTAGATCGTTTTCATTTGAGGAATTTGTCTACCAGGTGGGTTTGGCTGTGGGTCCGAGACTGTTTTTTGATAATTTGTAGGGAGCATCAGAGATGTATGTCGTGCCGTAGTTGAATAAAGTAACAAGGATTATGGGGGTGCTATGGGTGGGTGGAAGAAAATAAAAAGTCAGTTTTAATCCTCATAACTTGAAATATTTAAAACAAATTTTTTGTTGTTGTGAATTCTATTACAAGCATTTATTATTTTATGTCACTTTTTGACATTGGGCAATTTAATTATTTCGTGTCACGTTTTGACATTGGGCAATTTAATTATTTCATGTCACTTTTTAACATTGGGCTATTTAATTATTTCATGTCACTTTTTGACATTGTGCAATTTAATTATTTCTTCATGTCACTTTTTGACATTGGGCAATTTAATTATTTCATGTCACGTTTTGACATTGGGCAATTTAATTATTTCATGTCACTTTGTGACATTGGACAATTTAATTATTTCATGTCACGTTTTGACATTGGACAATTTAATTATTTCATGTCACTTTGTGACATTGGGCAATTTAATTATTTCATGTCACGTTTTGACATTGGACAATTTAATTATTTCATGTCATTTTGTGACATTGGGCAATTTAATTATTTCATGTCACATTTTGACATTGGACAATTTAATTATTTCATGTCACGTTTTGACATTAGACAATTTAATTATTTCATGTCACTTTGTGACATTGGGCAATTTAATTATTTCATGTCACGTTTTGACATTGGGCATTTTACTTATTTCATGTCACTTTGTGACATTGGGCAATTTAATTATTTCATGTCACTTTGTGACATTGGACAATTTAATTATTTCATGTCACTATTTGACATTGGACAATTTAATTATTTCGTGTCACTATTTGACATTGGGCAATTTAATTATTTTGGTGGCACGTAGACAGGTCTGCATTGTGGACAGTATGTTGAAATTGAAATTAATCAATGCACGAGTGCTGAAGTCAGACAGGCTGCCAGTTTCTAGGTCAGACGTCCGTGACTTACATGAGACTGTGATACCTGAAGCTAGATCTTGTTAATTGTTTGATTCATAGATAAAAAGATAAGAAGGATGTTAAACCTACAGAGACTATCTCAGTTACCCAAACCAAAGGCCTTGGTTAGGTCTATAAAGGCGGCATAAAGCAATAGAGGGGCTTATGCTGCTCCTGCAGTTGATGGAACGAGATGAACGTGTTTCCTGTAGAGCGCTCTGTTCAGAAGTTACACTGGGATTTGGAATAGACATGACTCATTCTGCAAGTGCAAGCTTTCGGAGGCACACCAACATGACTTTGGCATATAGTTTGTTAATGATGCTCAGAGCGAGATTCCCTGTTGTTGTTTTAGTCGCTCCTGTCGCCTTTGTTCCTGTACAGGGTAACGATCGTACCATCTCACATGTCTTTTGGGACGCCTTCTTCTGTCCAACACTGGCAAAGTGTGTCATGTAGAGACTGCGGAGGGGCAGTCTTGCAGCTCTGAGTAGTGCCCCACCCATCTCTTCATCTGCTGGCCTTTGTCGTTGATTACTTTTGTCACTGGTGGTTTTGAGTGGTGCTGTTGTGCTCTGAATTGGTTCAGGGCTTTCTTGATTCCCTCATGCATATCCCTGATGTTGCTTGTTGCTGCTTCATGACAGAGCTCTTTCCAACACTGAGTCTTGTTGGTACATCTTCTTTCTGCGTGATGTACTTTGCTTCTGGTGATTTTGAGTGCTTGGAGGGCAGCTCATTCTGTTTCTATAACGGGGTTAAACTCGGCGTACTTGGCAAACCAGTCGCAGTTCTTTGAGGTCTTCCACCCAAAGGTAGCAAAATTATATTTCTGAATTTTTTTCCCCAGGTAGTTCCAGATTTCGAAGCTGTATTGCATGAGTAATCTGCAGACAGCGTCAAGAAACTTTGCAAATTCCTTAAACTTCCTTGAGTGTTGCACCTTGGTGGTGTAGATGCATGACTTCCCTTCTTGTTTGGAGTGGTAAAGTTTCTTTTGCTGCGGTCTGGTTTTGCAGCGTACCAGTAAGTGATGAGTATTGCAGTCCAAACGGTGGTATGTGTACGTGGGAAGCACAAACTTCAGGCTTGCATATGTGACGATGACCATGTCAAGCTGGTGCCAATGTTTGGAGCGAGAGTGTTGGTGCAAAGGTGTCGCCATGGTACTTTGTGTTGTGGCAAGTCACGAAGTAGGAGTTGGCAAGACAGAGGCCATGGTAAGAAGGATCATCAAACGCTGCCCGTTCTCATCAATCTTGCCAACTACAAAAGGCTCCAAGCAGAAAGTCCAACCGTCGTGGTCAGTGGTCAGCACCCACTCTGTGTGTGACGTCATACAGGGCGAAGTGTTCGCTGAGGTTGGTGTATACTATATATCATCTTTTGCCTCGGGTGAAGGTGTAAGTGTAAAGAAATTTAACAATGGATACAAAAATAAAGTGATTATGTATGGCTGTGAATGCTGGTGACTAAAATAAATAACGAAGAGATCAGAGGCAGTAGAAATATTATGGTTCCTCAGTAGAATACTGAGAATAGCATAGAATTAGAATGAAAGAAAGTTAAAACGACATTGTCCTTGCAGGGCAAAAAGAGCACTTGTAACAAATTACATTAGAAAAAGACAAATGAAATTCACTGGACGTGTAAACAGAAAGGGAGAATAAGACTAAGAGCAACTAAGTACGCTAGGAAAGATCTCAGGAACAAAAAGCAGAAGACAAAGAAAGACACACACCCAAAGTCTTATGAGCTGGGCCACAAACAGGAACATCAGCAACAACAGCTTCATCAGATCCTCGAATGACACAGAAGAATGGAGATCCATGATCGCCATTGCCTGCCTCAGACTCGGCACATGAAGGAGTAGGATGTCAATGTTGTGCCGTAGGCCATCATAAGTTTGGAGAGTTACAACAGGCGTTCTGATCCTTGTCACTACTACTACTACTACTGCTGCTGCTACTACTACTACTACTACTGCTGCTGCTACTGCTACTACTACTACTACTACTACTACTACTACTACTGCTGCTGCTACTGCTGCTGCTGCTACTACTACTACTGCTGCTGCTACTACTATTACTACCACTACTACTACTACTGCTGCTGCTACTACTACTACTACTACTACTGCTGTTGCTGCTTCTGCTACTACTACTACTACTACTGCTGTTGCTGCTACTGTTTACTACTACTACTACTACTACTGCTGCTGCTGCTGCTACCACTGCTGCTGCTGCTACTACTACTACTACTACTACTACTACTATTACTACCACTGCTGCTGCTGCTGCTGCTACTGCTGCTACTGCTGCTGCTGCTGCTGCCACTACTACGGCACTAGCTGCTGCTGCTGCTGCTGCTGCTGCTGTTGCTGCCGCTGCTGCTACTACTACTACTACTACTACAACAACTGCTGCTGCTGCTGCTACTACTACTACTACTACTACTACTACTTGCTGCTACTACTACTACAACTTACTACCACTACTACTACTGCTGCTACTGCTGCTGCTGCTGCTGCTGCTGCTGCTGCTGCTGCTGCTGCTACTGCTACTACTACTACTACTACTACTGCTACTACTACTGCTGCTGCTACTACGGCTACTACTACTATTACTACTACTACTACTACTACTACTACTACTACTACTGCTGCTGCTGCTGCTACTGTTACTACTACTACTACTGCTACTACTACTACTACTACTACTACTGCTGCTACTACCACTGCTGCTGCTGCTGCTACTACTACTACTACTATTACTACTTATTGCTGCTACTACTACTACTACTACTACTACTACTACTACTACTACTACTACTACTACTACTACTACTACTACTGCTACTACTGCTGCTGCTGCTGCTACTGCTGCTATTACTAGTACTGCTGGTGCTACTACTACTACTACTACTGCTGCTACTACTACTACTACTACTACTACTACTGCTGGTTACTGTTGCTCGGCCCGCTGCTGCTGCTGCTGCTACTACAACTGCTGCTGCTGCTACTACTGCTACTACTGCTACTACTACTACTACTACTACTATTTGCTATTTACTGCTGCTGCTGCTGCTGCTGCTGCTACTACTGCTGCTACTACTACTACTGCTGCTACTACTGCTGCTGTTTACTACTGCTGCTACAATTTGCTACTCTGCTGTTTGCTGCTGCTGCTGCTGCTGCTGCTACTACTGCTACTACTACTACTACTACTACTACTGCTGCTACTACTACTGCCACTACTACTACTATTACTACTACTACTACTAGTCCTACTGCTGCTGCTGCTATTTGCTGCTGCTGCTGCTGCTGCTGCTGCTGCTGCTACTACTACTGCTGCTGCTGCTGCTGCTACTACCACGACTACTGCTACCACTGCTACTGCTGCTACTACTAACGAACTACTGCTGCTGCTGCTGCTGCTGCTGCTGCTGCTGCTACCAGCACTACTGCTGCTGCTGCTGCTGCTGCTGCTGCTTTGCTGCTGCTGCTGCTGCTGCTGCCACTGCTGCTGCTGCTGCTGCTGCCACTGCTGCCACGCTGCTGCTGCTGCTGCTGCTGCAACTGCTGCTACTGCACTGCTACTTCTTTACGCAACTGCTGCTGCTGCTGCTGCTGCTGCTGCTGCTACTACTGCTGCTGCCAATACTTTACTACTACTGCTGCAACTGCTGCTACTACCACTGCTACTGCTATTGCCACCACTACTGCTGCTGCTGCTGCTGCTACTGCTGCTGCTGCTGCTACTGCTATTTACTACACCTGCTGCTGCTGCTGCTGCTACTACTACTACTACTACTGCTACTGCTGCTGCTGCTACTGTACTATTGCTACTACTAATACTACTACTAATACTAATACTACTTCATCCATTTGCCACTGCTGCTGCTGCTACTACTACTACTATTACTCACTACCGTCTGTTTGCTGCTGCTACTAATACTGCTGCTACTACTGCTGCCACATCTATTTACCATACTGCCACCACCACTACACCACTCCGCTCTACTACTACTACTACTAGCAGTACTACTAGTAGTAGCAGTAGTAGTAGTCCCAGCAGCAGCAGCAGTATATTTTGTCAGTGATACTCGCCATCTAGACTTAGCCAAAGATCCGCTCTACGTCATTTGATGCTGATACAGACTAATGTGTGTTTCACGCTCGCTCGCTCCGTCTCTCTCTGTCCCTGTCTATCTCCCTGTATTTCTGTCTGTCTGTACGTCTCTCTCTCTCTCTCTCTCTCTCTCTCTCTCTCTCTCTCTCTCTCTCTCTCTCTCTCTCTCTCTCTCTCTCTCTCTCTCTCTCTCTCTCTCTCTCTCTCTCTCTCTCTCTCTCTCTCCGTTCAACAGTTTGCGGAGGTGAAGAATCGTCGAGCAGATTATGTTTCCAAACATTAACGTAAATACACTGTCTGTTCTTACTCTTG
>JAXRKP010000046.1:265000-370000 GCA_037039925.1 Doris montereyensis
AGTACGAACCCGTCTGTTTACTAAACGCGTAACAATTTTTGACCTCCGTTTTTTAACATGGATGTGTTGATCATAGATTATTTAAACCAGGCTCGAAGCTTGTTGAAGTGATTGCCCTTTTTGAAGCCGTATTTCAAAGTGATTCTCAGAAAAACCTAAGGAAAGACGGCATAAACCTGCTTAGTCTATCAAATGCGAATCAGTTCGTTTCTCCGCATTGTGACTGTAACACGCCTACTCTTATGTGGCCACTTTTATTTCTTACGACAAGGATTCACCACGAACTTGCACTCAGAAATCACGCTATGAAACAAAGACCTCAGAAGAACACGCAAAAAAAAAAATTAAGAACGTACAGCATAGATAAAACTTTGTATTGAAAGCCATTTATTTGATCCCTGTATTTGAAACCAGACCGAATAATGTAAGTGTTGAATGTTAGTATTGGTTGTTTGTCTAGCCATTTAATGATTCGTTGTTTACTGATAGTTCGTCTTATGCTTTACTTTCTTTGTGTCCCTTGTTTCTTAATTCTTGTTTTTTTTAACAATATTCCATAGCGTATACTACCCCCCCCCCTGATTTACAATCTTTGTCATTGTTTTCATACACAAACATGGCGTGATTTTACTGTGAAGCATGTTATTGTTTACGGTATTGGTGACGAATAACAATTAATTTGACATTTAATAGATAAATTACGGCTCCTTGTTCTCAGTGTCGGTTTCACATCGTATTTAAAGAAGCCATATTAAAATTTACTATTACAAGACAAAGATTCATGTTTGTGCCATAGGCAGGACACGCCCATTTTCGTTATAGATACGCGCACAGCGGTGAAGAGGGAAAATGGACTCTCATCGTCCAGCTCGCTAGTGAAACGTTAAGATTTATAAATAGAATGTCACGTGTACCACTTTATCTCGTCACATGATATATACAATGGCGGACTCATCAGGCGAAATAAACATTATCATCAAAGAGAATGTTCTTGACGAACATCGTCAATATCTGAAAGATCCGTCGTCTTATACCATATATAAAAGAAGATGGTTTTTGATGTCTGTTATAATGATCATAAATTTTGCCAACGCATTGGTAAATATATTCATAGATCTATAAATTTATGACATAAAGTAAGAGAAGTGATGTGGAAGTCAGATACGTATTAAAAATACAGTATAGAACTTAGAAGGCCTCTATCTAAAAGTGCATGTTATACTGTGCTGTAGACTTTTAGCTCTATGCGTGATGTATATGACATCCTAATTAATGGACAACTTGAACCTTGGCCCAGACCAAATTGCTCTATCCTCAATACAAACATTTTACTTTGGAGAAATTTCAAAATAACATTATCTAGACCCTAGTTACATTTATTAATATTAGGCCTAAATCTAGATTTTCTAGATCTACATATTCATATATTTACAAAGAGTGATTCCTTTGACTTTGAATCACTTTAATGAGATAGATCTCTATAGTCTTTCTAGATTAGATTAAATAGATCTAGAGTCAACCATTTAAGACCGCATTTTCCTGTCTCATCTTCAAAATATGTCAGTTTCTTATTGTCTGAAGTTTCATACCATGTCACCTTGTGTGTGTGTGTGTGTGTGTGTGTGTGAGAGAGAGAGAGAGAGAGAGAGAGAGAGAGAGAGAGAGAGAGAGAGAGAGAGAGAGAGAGAGAGAGAGAGAGAGAGAGAAGAAGAGAAATAGAGAAATCAATCTCACATATAGGATCTACATACTTTCTTTTCTTGCTTTCTTTATCCCCATCAAAGACTTTTTATCTCACCCTTAACCCTTTGAACCCTGACCCCTGGGGCCCTGTGCCCCTCCACCCTGGGCTCCTGGGCAAAAATCATAAAATTGAAGTAGGGGTATTGTATGGATCATATACTTGCTGAAACAAAAGGAAGGTATAATGTTTTTGCAAGGAAATGACCCACATAAGTTTGGAGATATCCCTATCTCCAAAATTCCTTCTTTTCATGCCAATCTTGCCAGCAGGTGGACCCATCAGTGATTCAGAGGTATTTTTTGCAGTAGCCACACCACAGTCGTGACTTCGTCTTTTTCACAGGGCGGTCTTTGTAATCCATGTTTGGGAACGCCTTGGTATGTTTTGTGTACTTGTCCATACAGACTACACAAATATTGTTCCCTGTTGCTATTGGTGACTTTTCGGGGAAGTGCAGGCCTACATTCTGAAGGTGCAGTGGAAGCTCCTCAATACCTCTCCATGAACGTTTTTGCGCTTTGCTATGGAACGATCCTATCAATTCAAGACAAATGTCATCAATAAAATCCTGGAATGATCTCACCCTCTTATTCGGCTTATTGTGATGGTTGAATGATCCCATAATAATGTAGGCATAATAAATGGCCCACATTATGAATTTGATAATGAGGCGCTTTACAACTTGTAGTAGCACCGGGTCTTGTTCAGTTTGGTCATCTGGTCATTGATATCACAACCCCCATGTGACACATAATCCTTCTCTAGATATGGTTGTGATATTGAAACTGCAGTCCCATCTTTATTTCTCTTTTGAGTAACAGTTGTTTTGGTTGGGTCATGGTAGCTTGAAAAGGTCACTGTTGTCATTGACATTAATTCAAACAAAATTTTGATTGTGTCACTAGAAAGATCAATTCATTCCAAACAAATCCATTCAAAAATATGTCTACATTTGTGTGGTTCTTTGGACCTTAATTTGGCAACTTATTTTATAAAATCTTGAACCCGAGAGAGTTAAAAGGAAGAAAGAGGACATTTTGGGCAA
Source organism: Doris montereyensis (assembly GCA_037039925.1). NCBI lineage: Eukaryota > Metazoa > Mollusca > Gastropoda > Nudibranchia > Dorididae > Doris > Doris montereyensis. Next base: position 267,790 of record JAXRKP010000046.1, read on the forward strand.
TGAATTCTCATTTCCCTTTTTCCCATGCTCATGCCTTTCTTCATTGGCGGTTAGTGCGAAAGTGTGGGTCCTTTTTCTTCCATCTCGTCACGGTTACCGTTCATTTTGCTGTTTCCTTTGTGTGGGTCCTTTTTCTTCCATCTCGTCACGGTTACCGTTCATTTTGCTGTTTCCTTTGTGTGGGTCCTATTTCTTCCATCTCGTCACGGTTGCCGTTCATTTTGCTGTTTCCTTTGTGTGGGTCCTATTTCTTCCATCTCGTCACGGTTATCATTCATTTTGCTGTTTCCTTTGTGTGGGTCCTATTTCTTCAATCTCGTCACGGTTATCGTTCATTTTGCTGTTTCCTTTGTGTGGGTCCTATTTCTTCCATCTCGTCACGGTTACCGTTCATCTTGCTGTTTCCTTTGTGTGGGTCCTATTTCTTTCATCTCGTCACAGTTATCGTTCATCTTGCTGTTTCTTTAATTCACTTTGAATATGGTTGTAAGTTTTAGGGACAAAAACATTTCACTCTCTTCTCTTTTAGGACAAAAACTCTCTCTCTCTCTCTCTCTCTCTCTCTCTCTCTCTCTCTCTCTCTCTCTCTCTCTCTCTCTCTCTCTCTCTTTCTCTCTCTCTCTCTGTCTCTCTCTGTCGTTCCTCTGTCCCTCCCTTCCTCCATCCCTCTCTCTCTCTCTCTCTCTCTCTCTCTCTCTCTCTCTCTCTCTCTCTCTCTCTCTCTCTCTCTCTCTCTCTCTCTCAATAGCCATTGCCTCTATTACTCTATATCTTTCCGTCTCCTCTTCTCTTTCTTTCTCCTTCATCCTTCAATTCTCGACCTTCTCCATCGATCTCTATCCCTCACTTTTTCCATGTTGTAATTAAATAAGAGGAAAAAAAAGAAGAATGGCTCAGGATCAAGTTCAAGCTTACTCAACTACTACCTCATCCCGCCCCGTGATACTTCGAAGCAATTGTTCACCGATAAAGTCATACTTATCATCACTTACCATAGTCAGCACTGCATGAGCTAGACAACGCTTTGGCCCTAACGTAGCTAGATCTACTATATGCCATAAAAGAAACATAAAATAAATTATCTGAGTAGATGGGGCAGGCAAGGGAAGGGTAAAGGTTTGGGGTGCTGGAGGGACTAAGTGCGGACACATAAGGACAGTTACATTGTTGGCTTTATTTTCAGTTAGGTTTTTGTTACCGTTACAAAAAGACAATGGCTGTTAGTGCTACCTAAACGATGAGGAAAAGTCACTTCATTAGGCATTTAAAAATGTAATGATACGTTGATGTGCAGATTGGCTGTGTTAAACCATCATAACTGTTAAAAACAGAAGTTTTAAATTTTAACGCCGTAAGATAGGCAAAATTATGCAACATGCCTACCTAATAGTAATACTAACACAAAATACATGTAACAGGAAACTGTCAGATAAAAGCCGCGACTCCCTGTGATGGCTGTCTTGTGAAAACCTTATGTATGTGTAGCCTATAATAATAGTAATAACAACAACAATAATAACGGTTAGGAATAAAAACAAAATGAAATTCACAACGCTCGGTTTGGAATAAGAAATGGAATAAGAAATAGTTGATCTAGCAGTATTCCAAACATCATAGTAGATCTAGCAGTATTTCCAAGCCTGGTTGGGAGTAAAAATAGTAGATCTAACAGTATTCCCAACACCATCTATTCCCAACACCATAGTAGATCTAGCAGTATTCCCAACACCCGGTTGGGAATAAGAAATAGTAGATCTAGCAGTAGCAGTTTTCCTAACGCCCGGTTGGGAGAGTAGTATTCACAGCAGGGTTGGGAATAACGACATCCTTATTATGTCCCTTGGTTGGGACCGGACTGTTGTAGTTGTATTGGTACTCCTTCCCTGGATTCAATTTGGCTTTGTCCATTGTTGTTGATGTTCCATTCCAAGTTCTTGTCACCTGAGCTATTTTTTTATTTACTTCAATGAGACCCACATTAGTCATACCCGTTGGGTCTTGGATATTTGCTTCCTATTTAATGCTCATAAGATAGGGCGGTGGGAGGTCGGCTCTAAAACTTGATTCGATTGGCTTCAAAGTATCAATTTTGAGATATTGAGATTTTCATTAAGTTCATACTAAAGTATGTCATATTAAACTCGTTATGTATATAACTCAAAATCCTCATTGTTTAGAGGATGGCTAAAAATAGGTTCAACCGAAAATTCGAACACAGTTCTGAATTACACTCTATTACCATCTCTCTGTCACCATTACTTGCTCAAATTTGTGTGAATGTTTGAAACAGACTTCTTCCTTTATATCTCCACTTCTCATCTGTGTCAAAGTTGTGTGCCTTCAAACAGCTACTACACAGCTAGCAAAGTATACAATTGTACTACACTCTGTTGGTCAAAGTATCTTTTGATAGCTCGACATAAAGTCTACAATAAAGAGGTACTTTACAGGATTCATTTCAAAGAATGACTTCCTTTTTGTTTCAACTTCTTTTTCCTATTCGTTTGTCAGTAATGGATATTGAAATTTCACTGTCTGGAGATTTTTGTTGTATAGTATATGATCAGTTTGGCTTGGCTGTTTACAGGGCAGCCCGAACAAATGTAATAAATGCTATCAAAACCACCCAGATCACCTACTTTGTGGATGTTGGTAAAAGCAAATCAAATAAAAAGTTTTTTGGCATTCCAAAACATTTTGATTTAATTTACAAAATATGCCACTTTTCCAGCAATGGAAAATACCTGAGAGGTGTTCTTGAAATCAGATATTTAAGCAAGGCCTATCCGGAAGGAATGACAAAAACTGGAAATGGGTGGGTAGAAGGAGGGGAAAAAATCTGGAAGTCACAATTAATGTAAAGTTTACAAGTTACGAATTCTTTTTCCCTCAAGCTCAGTGTGGTTTTGTCAGGAATCTGGGGACAAATTTGCAGATATAACAATAATCACTAAAAGCAACAAAGTTTATGTACAAACCGACTGATGTGAATGATCGACAGTTTGCCACTGAGCCCAAGGTTAGTGCAACAATTTGAACCTGATGAGACTGAAATGAATTGGGTTTACATTGTTGCCGTATTTGGGTAACATCCCGGTATTTAACCACGGTCTCAAATGCAATGGCAGGTCGATGCTTTGGTTGCCCGTCTATTATTGGTGCAACGAGGCCAGGGTTATAAGAGGGAGAGATGACAGAGTCCCTCTACATCTGCAGCAAGAATAATAAACCACTTCCTCTCTCTCTCTTTCTCTCTCTCTCTCTCTCTCTCTCTCTCTCTCTCTCTCTCTCTCTCTCTCTGTTTCTCTGTTTGTCTGTCTGTATCTGTCTGTCTGTCTGTCTGTCTGTCTGTCTGTCTGTCTCTCTCTCTCTCTCTCTCTCTCTCTCTCTCTCTCTCTCTCTCTCTCTCTCTCTCTCTATGTCTCTGTCTGTCTGTCTGTCTGTCTGTCTGTCTGTCTGTCTCTCTCTCTCTCTCTCTCTGTCTCTCTCTCTCTCTCTCTCTCTCTCTCTCTCTCTCTCTGTCTCTCTCTGTCTCTCTCTCTCTCTCTCTCTCTCTGTTTCTCTGTTTCTGTTTGTCTGTCTGTATCTGTCTGTCTGTCTGTCTGTCTGTCTGTCTCTGTCTCTCCCTCCCTCTCTCCCCCTCCCTCCCTCCCTCTCTCTCTCTCTCCTCCCTCCCTCCCTCCCCCTCTCTCTCTCTCTCTCTCTCTCTCTCTCTCTCTCTCTCTCTCTCTCTCTCTCTCTCTCTCTGTCTTTCTCTCTAGTAACGTTAATATTTCTCTCTGACATTTCAGATATGGATCATATTTTCTCCGGTGACTGACAACACATCACTTTACTTTCATATATCCTTCATGCAAGTCAACTGGCTGTCCTTGATTTATCTGGTGGCTTCAATTCCATCAGGATTTTTGCATCATGGTTGCTGGACACAATGGGCCTGAGAGCAAGTGTAAGTGTGTGTGGTCATGTGGCTCATGTATAAACACTAGGCCTGAGAGCAAGTGTGTGTGTGTGGTCATGTGGCTCATAGACACTAGGCCTGAGAGCAAGTGTAAGTGTGTGTGGTCATGTGACTCATTTACACTAGGCCTGAGAGCAAGTGTAAGTGTGTGTGGTCATGTGACTCATATACACTAGGCCTGAGAGCAAGTGTAAGTGTGTGGTCATGTGACTGATATACACTAGGCCTGAGTGTGTGTGGTCATGAGGCAAGTGTAAGTGTGTGTGTAGTCATATGACTGATATACACTAGGCCTGAGAGCAAGTGTAAGTGTGTGTGGTCATGTGACTGATATACACTAGGCCTGAGAGCAAGTGTAAGTGTGTGTAGTCATGTGACTGATATACACTAGGCCTGAGAGCAAGTGTAAGTGTGTGTGGTCATGTGACTGATATACACTAGGCCTGAGAGCAAGTGTAAGTGTGTGTGGTCATGTGACTGATATACACTAGGCCTGAGAGCAAGTGTAAGTGTGTGTGTAGTCATGTGACTGATATACACTAGGCCTGAGAGCAAGTGTAAGTGTGTGTGGTCATATGACTGATATACACTAGGCCTGAGAGCAAGTGTCAAATGTTTGTGTGTGGTCATGTGACTGATATACACTAGGCCTGAGAGCAAGTGTAAGTGTGTGTGGTCATGTGACTGATATACACTGGCCGGAGAGCAAGTGTAAGTGTGTGTGGTCATGTGAATCATTAAAGAAACTCATTTACACTGGGCCTGAGAGCAAGTGTAAGTGTGTGTGGTCATGTGGCTCATATACACTAGGCCTGAGCAAGTGTAAGTGTGTTCCCATGGCAAAGATCTTAAAATAGTACTAGATAAGCATCACGTGACTTCCCATGGACTTTCCAATTAGAAACTTCATTAATATTTTAGAGAAGCCGGCCATTTTGCATTACTAACGTCAGGCTTCGAATAAAACATGTTTTCTCTACTCTCTGCTTTGTGACAGTTAAATTTTAACCATGGTATTTAAATCAGTCAACTGCTCTTGCTTTAGGGTGTGTTCTCGACCCCCAGAACATGGTTCATTATTTTCATCACTCTGATTCCACACATAAAATATACTTTGTTTTTGATGTTTGTCATCTTCTGAAAAATGTTAGGAATTGTCTGGGGATCTCAAATGTTTAGAAATTGATGGCAAGTCTATTGGAGTGGACGATACATAGAACAGCTGCATAACCTGCAGATGCAAGACAATTTGGTGCTTTTTTTATTTGCATGGACTCTCTCTCTCTCTCTCTCTCTCTCTCTCTCTCTCTCTCTCTCTCTCTCTCTCTCTCTCTCTCTCTCTCTCTCTCTCTCTCTCTCTCTCTCTCTCTCTCTCTCTCTTTCTCTCTCTCTCTTTCTCTCTCTCTCTCTCTCTCTCTCTCTCTCTCTCTCTCTCTCTCTCTCTCTCTCTCTCTCTCTCTCTCTCTCTCTCTGTCTTCCCCCCTTCTCTCTCTGTCTGTCTGAACAAATTGTCTAAAAACATATACAGTTTTCTAAGACAAAAATGACATTGAAAATTGCTGCTCAAACCCTTAGTGCGTCTGTAGCAGCGGCCATCGATTTTGGTTTTTTTTACGTAGATTTCCTTCCTGAGTTCCAGTGCAGTGAAGCCACATGTCAGTTTATACGGACATTTGATAGAGCCATTGACTTGTGCAATGGTTCTGGCCATTTGCTAGTCAGGGCTGAAAAGTCCCACTTTGTCCTCCAGCAAGGAACGTAAAAAGTGGAATCATTACCAAGAAACTAGTTTCTTATATAATGTCATTGAAGGACAACACTGGAAAACCCTAGTTAACGGCAGGCAAAGGACTGGTTTTGTTGAAAGTTTTATTTGCTCATATCTTCTTAGTATTGAAGGACTTGAGCAAGCTCTTTTGATGATGTACTCTGATTTTTTCATTTACGTAAAGACTCCTTAATTTGCATAGAGACATATTTTTAGCAGGATTTGTGAAGGAAGGCTATTTCTCAATTAACAATCAATTGTTCTCCAGTTCAAATGGGCTTTAAAAGCTCTTTGCTTTAAACGGTGTATGCCTTCACCATCATCAAACATTCTCCAGATGAGCCAGACAACAGACTTTTTTATTGAAGATGATAAACAAGGCAAGATAGACTTTCCTGTCAGTAGAAACTTCATTAATATTTTTACAAGTTTTGTCAAGTGTGTATCATAACTCATGTGTTGCATAGTTATATTTTACAACTCTATATGCTAGCTGCAACCAGATAAAGGTCTGGCCATGTTCAGAGGTTATGGTCTCAAAAACTATTTACACAAATCAAAAGTATGTCTATGATCGGTTGACTGGAGGTCTCATTTAGTCTGGATATGTTTTTAAATTTGAGTCTGCAAGTCTGTATTTATCTTGAAAAGTATGTCTATAAGGGTTGAATGGTTTTTTTAGGAACCCTATGTTGACTAGTCATTCAGACTCAATTTGAAGATTTGACAAGAATTTGATAGCAGGGTGTATTTTTGATTGCTTGAACACAATCAAGATTAATGTTGTATCTCCCAAGAGGATGATCATCTACCCAGATTAGAAAGGCAGTTTGGATAAATGTTTTGCAAGATAATATTCTTTCACCATGAAAAGGAATTTAATGATAGATTGTCCATACCACAACCTTTAGTCGGATAGCTTAGTAAAACAATCTTTTTCTTCAGTTTAGTGGCTTAGGAAATCAATAAGATTTAAAAATGCGTTGTTCTGCAGGAAAACAAGAGTGTTGGCTCTGTTTTCCTGTCCAGACTTATATATTACCTAATTTTCTACCTGTTGCATTGATAAATCTTGAAATGCAGTCCTTACTGAGAAAACTTACCACTTCGCTCTTTCTCTTTAAATTTTCTAACAGATAATAGCAGCAGCATGGTTAAAATGATGTGAGAAGCATCACAGATTTACGTTCATTCCGGACAGATAATTCCTTTGGATTATTGAGAATATATATGTGACAGTCATGGAAAGCAAACCTTAAATAAGTTTGCAAATTTTCAAAAATGTAGATCTATGGTTCCCTGATTTGCATGGACTCTCTCTTCTCTCTACTTTTGCTACAATGGGTATTCTTAATCTCTCTCTCTATTATTATTATTCTTATTATTATTCTTATTATTTTATCTCTTTCTATTATTATTTTTTCTCTCTCTCGGTCTCTGGTGGTTAGGCTCTCTGGACGGATCATCTGTCTTCCCCCTTCTCTCTCTGTCTGTCTGTCCTCTCTTTCTGTTCCTCTGGGAAAGATATATATATAATACATATATATCTCACTCGACCCAGGTGCAGATAGGTACAAGCACAAGCTTGAAATCAACAACAAAACAAAGTAAAAACACATTGTTCGTTTGTTTACAATTTACACTCAGACTAGCGTCCTCCTCTCCATGAGGTGTATCACCTGTTCGTTTGTTTACACGCTATAGAAACCGGGATAACCTCCGGCTCTATAAGCTGTAATGGCCTTGAGGGAACTTAACTTTTTAAAGTCGCCATTTTGGTTTTGCATTTGGTCAAACAGGCTGTTACGCGGAATGGCCATTTGTACTAAAATAAGGTCTTTGGGCAAAAAATGTGGGTAACTCAATGGAGCAGGCAAGGATGTGGTCATTTCATAACCAGGCCTAGAGCAAGTGTAGGTGTGTCCTCATTTGGCTCACGTTAAATTGAATAGGAAATAGGGAGACCTGGAAACCATTTGGGTGTTCATGTGCTTTAACAATTGGGCCTGAGAGCAAGTGTAAGTGGGTGTAATCATGTGATTCATATAGACTAGGCCAAAGAGCAAGTGTAAGTGTGTATGGCCATGTGGCTCATATACACTAGGCCTGAAGCAATAAAACTCTTATTACAACTAAAACTGTTCACACTCGATACACTGCCTGAGTCAATTAAAACGTCAGGTAATTTCATGCAATTTATGACATCGAGGAAGAGTCATGTGAGTCTGAAAGACTGTTCAATTACACTGGGCCTAGTGGCAAGCAAGTGATCAATGTGGTCATGTGACTGATATACAGTGGGTGGAGAGCAAGAGCAGAAGTGTGGTCATTTGTGACTGATTAAGTTACACTGGATGAGTGCAATGTAGGGCGTAGTGTGTGGTACAACATAACACTGGGCCTGAGATCAAACCAAAGCAGATGACTGATATAAACTGAGCCTGAGAAATAAATAAGCTGAGATGGTTTGGGCATGTTAACAGAATGAATGACAATAGAATAGCTCTCTCAGTATGCAGTGGTAAAACTCACTTTAAAAGATTTTGGAAAAATCAGACCTCAGAAAGTGGGAAGAAGATATAAAAGAAGCATTAAAGCAAACAAATTTAACTGTCAGTCGGTCTGTCTCTGTCTCAACTCTCAACTTTCAACTGGAGAAAAGTTCTCATTCCAGCTGATAGGGTTAAAACCAAGTGAGATCGCATATGAGGTGAAACAAAGTTAGTAATTCATACACCTTAAGGTAGAATGGGAACTGATACAGAAAGAAACAAAGGGTGGTTACAACCATATTCTGAGATGACGTTACATTGTTTTTAGAATTCTATTTTTTTTATCCAGGATGACTATACTTTATGATAATTTCTCTTTTGTTTCTTAGGTTGAGATTGAGACTGGGCATTTAGAGGAAAATTTTCCATTTATGACCTTGTAAATGGGCATTTGGATGGAAAATTTAGTGGGCATCAATCTGTTTCACTGAGATTTCCTTTCACTTTGGAGTCTTTGACTATTACTTGTGGGTGGTTGGTGGATTTAGAAGAAAGGAGCATTATGGTCGAATCCACAAGGAACAAGAAAGGGAGCATTACGACCAACGTGGGCATTTGAAAATGACATTAAGAGAAACAGAAACACCTGGAGGAACCTGAAAACGCTGGCAAAGGGCACGGATGAGTGGAAAGTGTTTGTTGGTGGCTGATGAATGATTTCTTCATTTGGAGAAATGGGCATTAATTTGCATGGGCATTTACATAATGGAGAAATGGGCATTACATGAATTGGGCATTTAGGAGAAAAGTCATTATTTATGGTAAGGTATTCCTGGATTTACATGAAGCATTATTTGATTTGCATTCAAGATTCTTTATTTATTCCAGTGGGCATTCATAACCAATCAAGTAAACATGGATTGTACAAGTTTTGTCTTTTGGATAACTCTATAGGCATAGTTATGGCTACAACTCTATTTAGCTGCAACCAGTACTTAAAACAACGTATTTAGTCTGGGAAATGGGCATTTATCTGCAAGTTTGCATTTACCTTGAAAAGTATGTCTATGAGGGTTGACTGTGTATATTTAGTCTGGTTTTAAAAATTTGAGTCTGCAAGTCTGTATTTACCTTGAAAAGTATTCTATAAGTGGGGAATGTGTTTTGTTTAAGAAGCCCTATGTTGACAGCAAAGACTCAATTTTTGAGGATTTGAGTGGTGGGAATTTGATAAAATTGTTATTTTTGTCGTCTTGATCTGTCAAATTTTAAATCTTGTCCATTAGAATTTAGAGTAAATGATAAATCTATGCATGTGCGTGCGCATTTAGAAATTTACCCAGTCCGGATAGCTATCTATGCATATTTAAAAGTTTGAAATTTACCACCTTTTGTTCCGGAAAATATCTCTTCTTAAGTTTAAAGGAAATCAATAAGATTGAAAAATACGGTTGTTCTTAACAAACAAGAGTGTTGGCTCTTCCTGGTCACTCGATATTTTTTAATTTTGTTAATTATTGATTTTAAATCTTGAAATGTAGTCCTTACTGAGCAAACTTACCACTCTCGCTCTCTCTCTTTCTTTCTAACAGATAATAGCAGCAGCATGGTTAAATTTTGTTGGCGCAGGATTAAGAAACCTCACAGAATTTATCGTTCATTGCTATGAACAAAAATTCCTAGTATTTCTGATAGTTGGGCAAACTGATAGCAGCGTGTTGCAAACCGGTACTCATCATGTTCACACCAGCCAAAATGGCGGCAATATGGTTCCCTGACAGTCAAAGAGCCTTAGCATTTACTTTTGCTACAATGGGTATTCTTAATTATTATTATTATTATTATTATTATTATTATTTATATTATTATTTTTTGTGGCGCCTGAGTGGCTGTTGTTGGTCCTATGCTGCCGGTCGGATCATTTGGAGTTCAATCCTGGCCGCCAGGTCCGATGGTCTGTGTTCCTGGGGAAAGACACTTTACATACATTTTCTTCGACCCAGGTGCAGATGAGTACAAGCACTAGCTTTGAAGTAAAAACCTGCGTCAGACTAGGTCCCTCCTCTCCATAGGTGATTATTATCACCTGTTCCGCCTTCACGCTATAGAAACCGGGATAAGGCTCTAAGCCGTAATGGCCTTGAGGGAACTTTACTTTTTTAAAGTTATTATTATGCATTTTGGTCAAACAGGCATTTAGGCGAAATGGCCATTTGTAGGAAAATCGGCCTGGGCAAAAAATTGTGGGTGATCAATGGACAGGCAAGGTTGAAGTTTCATAACCAGGTAGTTTTGTTTAGAAGAGTCCTCAGTTTTACTTACGTTAAATTGAATGCGAGAAATAGGGAGACCTGGAAACCATTTAAGTTTAGTGCTTTAACAATTAGGTGGTGAGCGCTGGTGGGTTGACCATTGCTCTCCATGAAGAATCCAAAGGCACATTGGATATGGCCAATGTACGGGGACGGGGAAGCAATAAAACTCTTATTACAACTAAAACTGTTCAACTGAGCAATAAAACTCTTATTACAACACTGTTCACACTCGACACGTGCCCAGTCAATTAAAACGTCAGGTAATTTCATGCAATTTATGACATCGAGGGGAAGAGCCATGGGCGGAGTCTGAAAGACTGTTCAATTGTACTTGCCTAGTGGCAAACCAGTGATCAATGGGACAAAGACTGTATGGTTCAGTGGGTGGAGTTAAGAGCAGAAGACTGGTCATTTTTAAATTATTAAGTTACACTGGATAAGTGCATGTAGGGCGTAGGGTGGCTACAACACAACAATAAGAGATCAAACCAAAGCAGATGACGTAAAAACTAAGATAGAAATAAATCAGCTGAGATGGTTTGGGCATGTTAACAGAATGAATGACAATAGAATAGCTAAATCAGTATGCAGTGGTAAAACTCAAGGTAAAAGACCAAAAGGCAGACCTCAGAGAAAGTGGGAAGAAGATATAAAAGAAGCATTAAAGCAAACAAATTTAACTGTCACGGAAGGAAACAGAAAATGTCAGGACAGGGCAGCCTGGAGAACGGGCATCGGAACACCTTAAGGTAGAATGGGAACTGATACAGAAAGAAAGAAATGTGGTTACTTAACCATATTAGCGATGGGGTTACATTGTTTTAGAATTAAATTATTTTTTTTTATCAATTACAGACATACTTTATGATAATTTGGAGAAGTTTATTTCTGCGGTTGCCATTGAGACTGGGCATTTAGAGGAAAATTTTGGTTTAAAATGGGCATTTGGATGGAAAATTTATATAGGAAAGAATCTGTTTCACTGAGATTTCGGGCATTTAGGAGAAATGAGCATTATGGCGGTGGGCATTTAGAAGAAATGAGCATTATGGTGGTGGGCATTTAGGAGAAATGAGCATTATGGCGGTGGGCATTTAGGAGAAATGAGCATTATGGCAGTCGGCATTTAGGAGAAATGGGCATTATGGCGATGGGCATTGAGGAGAAATGAGCATTATGGCCGTGGGCATTTAGGAGAAATGGGCATTATGGCGGTGGGCATTTAGGAGAAATGGGCATTATGGCGGTGGGCATTTAGGAGAAATGGGCATTATGGCGGTAGGAATTTAGGAGAAATGGGCAATGTCGGTGGGCATTTAAGAGAAATTATGGCGGTGGGCATTTAGGAGCAATGAGTATTAGGTTATGGTGTGGTGGGCATTTAGGAGAAATGGGCATTATGGCAGTGGGCATTTAGGAGAAATTAGTATTATGGCAGTGGGCATTAAGAGAAATGGGCATTATGGCAGTGGGCATTTAGGGGAAATGAGCATTATGGCGGTGGGCATTTAGGGAAATGGGCATTATGGCAGTGGGCATTTAGGAGAAATTAGCATTATGGCGGTGGGCATTTAGGGGAAATGAGCATTATGGCAATGGGCATTTAAGGGAAATGGGCATTATTTCTGGGCATTTAGGGAAATGGGCATTATGGCAGTGGGCATTTAGGGAAATGGGCATTATGAAGGTGGGCATTTAGGAGAAATGAGCATTATGGTGGTAGGCATTTAGGCGAAAGGTGCATTAAGTTTGACATATTTTATTTGTTTCAATCTTGAAGGTAAATGCTCAGTCATAACCTTTATCGCATTTCATTTAACAACCAACACGTTTGCCAGAAATGTATTCATTTATTTTACTTTTGATTTTTTGACATCTTCTTTTTTCAAGCCCATTGAAAATTTTAATATCCGCAATCAACCAAAAGCCAGAAATACCTTCAGCATCTTCTTTCAGCAAACCCATTAGGCATTATGGTTGCTAATATCATATCACCCCAATAGTGAAAAAGCCAAGCGATATACCTTTGGTAAGTACATCTTTTACATTGAACTTTTATGTCGTAATGTATTTCTGTATTAAATAGATACACCTATTGAAATACCGGTACTCATATTTTATTTCGTTGTAAGATACAATATATTCAGTATTGTTATAATATCTTTATGATTTTGTAATTAAAGTGCAAATATTCATTTATCATTTATTTTGTGTATTTATTTTTGCCCAGTTGAGAATTTGTAGTGGCGCTGCTGTTGTTGGTATGCTGCTGTCAACATTTGGAGTTCACAAATCTCTTCCACCTACACCTCCCAGTCCTAACTCAGTCAACCTTTCTTTCTAGGAATCAAAAAGGTAAATGAAGAAGTGAGAACCTTTCTTTCTAGGAATCAAAAGGTAAATGCTCAGTCAAAACCTTTCTTTCTAGGAATCAAAGTGAGAACTTTCTTTCTAGGAATAGGAGTCAAAACCTTTCTTTCTAGGTAAATCAGTCAAAACCTTTCTTTCTAGGAATCAAAAAGGTAAACGCTCAGTCAAAACCTTTCTTTCTAGGAATCAAAAGGTAAACGCTCAAAAAACCTTTCTTTCTAAATGCTCAGTCAAAACCTTTTTTTCTAGCGATCCAAAAAGGTAAGCTCAGTCAAACCTTTCTTTCTACGGATCAAAAAGGGCTCAGATAGGGATCAAAAAGGTAAATGCTCAGTCAAACCTTTCTTTCTAGGAGAATTGGCTCAGTCAGAACCTTTCTTTCTAGGGATAAAAAAGGTAATTGAAGAAATTAGAACCTTTCTTTCTAGGGATCAAAAAAATGAAGAGAACCTTTCTTTCTAGGGATCAAAAGGTAAATGAAGAGAAATTAGAACCTTTCTTTCTAGGGATCAAAAAGGTAAATGAAGAAATTAGAACCTTTCTTTCTAGGGATCAAAAAGGTAAATGAAGAAATTAAACTTTTCTTTCTAGGGATAAATGAAATTAGTCAAACCTTTTTTTCTAGGGATCAAAAAGGTAAATGAAGTAATAAGACCCTTTCTTTTAGGGATAAAAAGGAAACTTGCTAAGTCACAACTTTTCTTTTAGGGATAAAAAAAGGTAACTTGCTAAGTCAGAACTTTTCTTTCTAGGGATCAAAAAGGTAAATGAAGAAATGAAAATCTTTCTTTCTAAGGAAACTGCTCAGTCAGAACCTTTATTTTTAGGGATCAAGAAGGTAAATGCTAAGTCAGAACCTTTATTTCTAGGAATTAAGAAGTAAATGCTAAGTCAGAACCTTTATTTTTTAGGGATCAAGAAGTAAATGTTAAGTCAAGAACCTTTATTTCTAGGAATCAAGAAGGTGAAATGCTAAGTCAGAACCTTTATTTTTAGGATCAAGAAGGTAAATGCTCAGTCATAACCTTTATTTTTAGGGATCAAGAAGGTAAATACTAAGTCAGAACCTTTATTTTAGGGATCAAGAAGGTAAATGCTAAGTCAGAACCTTTATTTCTAGGGATCAAAGGTAAATGCTAAGTCAGAACCTTTATTTGGGTCAGAAGGTAAATGCTAAGTCAGAACTTTTATTTCTTTCAAAAAGGTAAATGCTAAGTCAGAATCGAGGGACAAAAAAAGGTAAATGTAAGTCCAGAACCTTTATTTTTAGGGATCAAAAAGTAAATGAAGAAAATGAGACCTTTCTTTCTAAATGCTCAGTCAAAACCTTCTTTCTAGGGATTAAAAAGGTAAATGAAGAAATGAGAACCTTTATTTCTAGGGATAAAAAAGGTAAATGAAGAAATGAGAACTTTTTTTCTAGGGATCAAAAAGGTAAATGAAGAAATGAGAACTTTTCTTTCTAGGGATCAAAAGGTAATTGAAGAAATGAGAACTTTTCTTTCTAGGGATCAAAAAGATAAATGAAGAAATGAGAAGCTTTCTTTCTAGGGACGAAAAGGTAACTAGAGAAATGAGAACCTTTCTTCTAGGATCAAAAAGGTAAATGAAGAAATGAGAACCTTTCTATCTAGGGATAAAAAAGGTAAATGAAGAAATGAGAACCTTTATTTCTAGGGATAAAAAGGTAATTGGAAAAATGAGAACCTTTCTTTCTAGGGATCAAAAAGGTAATTGTAGAAATTAGAACCTTTCTTTCTAGGGATCAAAAAGGTAATTGGAGAAATGAGAACCTTTCTTTCTAGGGATCAAAAAGGTAATTGGAGAAATGAGAATCTTTCTTTCTAGGAATCAAAAAGGTAATTGAAGAAATGAGAACCTTTCTTTCTAAGGATCAAAAAGGTAATTGGAGAAATGAGAACCTTTCTTTCAGGGATCAAAAAGGTAATTGGAGAAATGAGAACATTTCTTTCTAGAGATCAAAAAGGTAATTGGGGAAATTAGAACCTTTCTTTCTAGAGATCAAAAAGGTAATTGGAGAAATGAGAACCTTTCTTTGTAGGGATCAAAAGGTAATTGGAGAAATGAGAACCTTTCTTTGTAGGGATCAAAAGGTAATTGGAGAAATGAGAACCTTTCTTTCTAGAGATCAAAAAGGTAATTGGAGAAATGAGAACCTTTCTTTCTAGAGATCAAAAAAGGTAATTGGAGAAATGAGAACCTTTCTTTCTAGGGATCAAAAAGGTAATTGGAGAAATGAGAACCTTTCTTTCTAGAGATCAAAAAGGTAATTGGAGAAATGAGAACCTTTCTTTCTAGAGATCAAAAGGTAATTGGAGAAATGAGAACATTTCTTTCTAGAGATCAGAAAGGTAATTGGGGAAATTAGAACCTTTCTTTCTAGAGATCGAAAGGTAATTGGAGAAATGAGAACCTTTCTTTCTAGAGATCAAAAAGGTAATTGGAGAAATGAGAACCTTTCTTTGTAGGGATCAAAAAGGTAATTGGAGAAATGAGAACCTTTCTTTGTAGGGATCAAAAAGGTAATTGGAGAAATGAGAACTTTCTTTCTAGAGATCAAAAAAGGTAATTGGAGAAATGAGAACCTTTCTTTCTAGAGATCAAAAGGTAATTGGAGAAATGAGAACCTTTCTTTGTAGGGATCAAAAAGGTAATTGGAGAAATGAGAATCTTTCTTTCTAGGGATCAAAAAGGTAATTGGAGAAATGAGAACCTTTCTTTCTAGAGATCAAAAAAGGTAATTGGAGAAATGAGAACTTTTCTTTCACCGTGATAGAAGGAGAGGGTGTGGCATTGGACTGAAATTTAGCTAGGCTCAAAGCCCTCTCTCTATTCTCTCCGTCTGGTCTGGTCACACGGCAATGCACCTGGTAGTTACAGCGGAGGTTGGTATCAAGATGGGATTGGCCTCCTCTGGTCTCGGGACTCGCTGATCTGGAGACCGGTGCTCAGATTCGAACGAAAAAAACGCTTCAAAGCCTTGTATTCGTTGGTATTGAGTAATGGCTCGGGTAGTGCCAGGTCTAACTGATAACCTTACCAACTTCCAAAAACTTTTGTCAAACCGCTCTTTTAGCGAAGTCAAATATTGTATCCTCTTGCAACAGACTGATATGAACCATTGGAGACTAGTAATGTTAGATTTGTGTAACTGTTCCATCTGTTATAATGTTAACCAATTGATATGTGAAATGTAGATTGGTCATTCATTGATGGAGGTTGCCACATAAATAATAATAATAATAATAATAATAATAATAATAATAATAATAATAATAATAACAGTAATAATAATGATGATGATGATGATGATGATATAATAACAATAATAATAATAGTAATAGTAATGATAATGATAACGATAATGATAATAATGGTGATAATAATGATAATAATAATAATAATAATAATAATCATAATAATAATAATAATAATAATAATAATAATAATAATAATAACAATAGTAATAATAATAATAGTAATGGTAATGATAATGATAATGATAATAATGATAATAATAATAATAATAATAATAATAATAATAATAATAATAATAAATCATAATAATAATAATAATAATAATAATAATAATAATAATAATAATAATAATAAGTGAGTGTGATGGACTTATCCTTACTTTCTTTGTTTATAAAATGAATGAGTCCCCCCCCCCCTCCCACTGCCAACTGTTATTTAATTTAATTTTTAACTCATATATGTATGAATATATAAATATATATATAGACATACTAAAACACTTAGGTTTATACTGTTTTCACAAAATGTGTTCATGTTTCAGTTACGGAATAACAAAAGCTTCTGGCTGTTAACTTTTGCCATGGGAGGTGGCTTGGCCCTATTTACGTCTATGACAACGTTCTTGGAACAAATCTTGTGTCCCAAAAATTATACAAATGTAAGTATGTGTAGGCTATAGAACGCTTCCATGGAAGTCCTCTAGTTCTACTAACCATTACCTTGCTTTGGGAATTAAACTTTTAAGTGTCATGATGATGAATTAATGAATATATATTAAATACATGAAATAATGAGTGAATGAATAGATAAATGAACTAATCAAGGAATGAAAAGATACATGAACTAATGAGTAAATAAAAAAGATGAGTAAATGAATAAATGAATAATTTTAATAATTGAATAAATAGATAGATTAAGTAATTAATCAATCAAATATTAATTAATTAATCTTAAAATATGAAACATAAAGATTGTTACATATATGCATGAGTGTACGAGTATTATTTGAGGATTACTGCTGTGTCTGCAATCTAAAATTATGACTGTGTTGTCAAAGTTACACATTTTAAACTGAATGGTGCATTTAGGAAAGATCAGAATGGATTATGAAAGAGAAATCTAGAGCCAAACTGATTGTTACGTTTAGCATACTAAGGCGTATTACCATTTATGCCATTTTAAGACTAAAATATAGCTCTGCCTTCGTGTGAAAAGACTTATCTGAACTTGTCTAAACTACATCAACATCCCGCATACTATGCTGTGCATTGTTTTTGTTTCCCTGCCAGAATTTTGCGGGACTTTGCGGAGCCCTCATGATTGGTCTTGGATCTATAGGAGCTGTCATTGCCGGCATTATTGTGGATAAAACACGTAAACATGCTGAAGTGGCTAAGATTGGATTTATCCTAAGCACGCTATTTGGTATTGCTTTCACTCAGGTGAGCGGTATGAAAAGTCTAAATAGATTATATCGACATCACTGTTTAATTGTGAAATTAGGCTTTCGTTATCAGAGCAAAATTAATGTTTGGGTTGTAGAACTTGCGGATAGGCTTCATTGTCTTAAGTGCAGTCTCGTCTTCTTGTCAAACACCTTTTTTCATCTCCCCCTTTGAATTCCTGTAGCAAACCGTCCCTCTTAGTTGTGGCCGGCAAAACTCATTAATTACCCACGTGTGTTCACCTGCCAGGGGTCAAGCACGGTCAGCTGGATTCCTGGGTAGCTGATCGTCCTGTTGAGATTTTTTATAAGAAATGGCACCATATTTTCTCGTTATAAAAGCGCTTCTTTCACACCGATTGTCTCAGTCTTTGTTTCTACCATAGCATCAACGTCTTGTCTGTTCTCTGCGAAAGTATCATTTCTCTTGGATTTGTGACTTTTCTGATAAAGCGTTTTTAATTTGTATGTATATTTTTCATGTTTTTTGCTTTGGTCATTATATTTTATCTAATTGCTAAAAAACTATGCGAACATAGTTAACGAAAATGAGTTTATTTCAAAGATTGGTTATCCCACTTCACTCTGTAGAATTTTTTTTATTTGCGGTCATAAATCATTGCAAAGTTATAACGTTCTTCCTCCACCCACTCCCTTTTTGCTTAAGTTAAGTACGCATGCAACAAGTTTTCCTTGAGTGTAAATCATTTTTAACCGATTTTCCTTATTCAATCGACACTTACTGGCCCCTCTTATTTTAAAAAATAAATCTAGCATGGATCATACCCTAGAGAATCATCTTTTTGCCGTCAGTGGTGTGCCGCATAAGTGGAAAGAAAAATATAACACATAAAGAAAAACAGGCAAAGAGGAAGCCATTGATGTGTGATGAAAAGCGAGATGACATTTTCTTAATACATTGACTAGATATAAACAATGATGTGATAGGAAAATATTTGCCATTCCTGTGTTCAAAGAGTTCTTCTTACACAAGGAATGTTAAAAAGAGAAACAGCGTGATATCTCTTGAAAGCAAGAGACACAGTCCAAAGATCTGAAAAGATTTGGTGTGAATTCGTTGAGGACAGCGTAATCACCGAATGCCCCACTTGCATTCAATTTTAGACTCTCCGATATGGATGTGTGCCAGAACGGAATATCCATCTTTTTGCATCTGCCAGCAGGCCCAGCACATCTAGCCCTACACCAATAGACACATTAGACACAGATCATGAATTCTCTTTCACACAGAAAATACATCCCCTAACAATACGCGTTCTCCTGACAAATGCATCTACACCCAATACACAGATCATGTTAATGGCAGATACAGACAATAGCAGAGAAACACATGAAAACGCGACATACAGTAGACCACATCAAGAAGACAAAACAACTTATTCAATCAAACATGAGTCCACATACGATGATATCTTAACCTAACCTCACAACGCACCACTTTCAAAAGCAGAAGAAAAAGTTCTCATGTAGCAAGCTCGAAGGACACACAACAGAAAGCATTTAGAATATAAAACCAACTTTATTTAAGCATTCAGTTGATACAAGTATTACAAGTGAGCCAGTTGGTAGACCGGATGAGCGACCGCTCAGAAGTTAACAAACACGAGAAACAGAGAGGGTCAAGTTTACCGGTGTCAGTTCTTGATTGTGTCCCATATAATATTAGTCTCCACACAGCCCCCCCCCTCCCCCAAAGGCTGACAACGTGTAGAACGTGATGATGCTCACTGATAGCAACAAGGAGGTCGAATTAAGCGGCCACTACGTGACGTTTGAATCGCTGGATTTGAGACTAAGTCATTTGGTGCGGTACCGGTGTTAACATTATCAGGCTGCTTCTGTTGCAATGGTGGCCGACCGCGTCATGGAGGTCTTGCCAATGCTACCGGCTGTGAGGGATCTGCATGTGCTGGCTTGAGGCGGTCTACAGTGATGCGTTCGGCACGACCGCCGACGTCTACAAGGAATGTTTTATCCCCAGGTGTTAAAACTGTGTATGGGCCAGTATAGGGTCTCTGGAGAGAACTTCTTGAAGCATCTTGGCACACGTACACATATTTAGCACGAGACAGGGATGATGGCATGTGAGTCGGCAATTACATTGCACTGGCAATGAAAGAATCATTAGGACTGAGTTGGTGTCAAAACAACATGCACTGGCAATGAAAGTAGTTGGTGTCAACAAACAACATAGGACTGAGTTCAATAGGACTGAGTTGGTGTCAAAACAACATGCACTGGCAATGAAAGAAGCACTAGGACTGAGTTGGTGTCAAAACAACATGCACTGGCAATGAAAGAATCAATAGGACTGAGTTGGTGTGTCAATGAAAGAAACACTAGGACTGAGTTGGTGTCAAAACAACATGCTGGCAATGAAAGAATCATTAGGACTGAGTTGGTGTCAAACAACATGCGCTGGCAATGAAAGAAGCACTAGGACTGAGTTGGTGTCAAAACAACATACACTGGCAATGAAAGAAGCACTAGGACTGAAAGAGTTGGTGTCAAAACAACATACACTGGCAATGAAAGAAGCACTAGGACTGAGTTGGTGTCAAAACAACATGCACTGGCAATGAAAGAAGCACTAGGACTGAGTTGGTGTCAAAACAACATGCACTGGCAATGAAAGAATCATTAGGACTGGGTTGGTGTCAAAACAACATGCACTGGCAATGAAAGAAGCACTAGGACTGAGTTGGTGTCAAAACAACATGCGCTGGCAATGAAAGAATCATTAGGACTGAGTTGGTGTCAAAACAACATGCACTGGCAATGAAAGAAACATTAGGACTGAGTTGGTGTCAAAAGAACATACACTGGCAATGAAAGAAACATTAGGACTGAATTGGCAACAGGAACGAGTGCACAATAGATTTTTAAAAGAGGCAGGGGTACATGAGAAAATGAAACTGCGATTCAGAACCTCTCCAAGGAAATCGTTTCTGATTTCGTTATAGTTGAAAACAAATTGTTTTTAGATGAGAAGCTAGAAGACAGGGAGGTTCCATTTGCCAGGATCACTGGTATAACCAAATTTGTGGACCAGCTAATAGACACATATGCTGCCAATGATGTGCTAACTTGGCACACCGGTGGTATACCAAATGATGGGATTTACATACAGATAGGAGGGGATCATGGAAAGAATTCCTTGAAACTCACGCTTCAGATAGCTAACCTAGAAAAACCAAACTCACAAAAGAATACATTCACAAAAGCTTTAGCTGCTATTAGAGACAACCATGAAAATTTGAAACGATTTGTCGGACTGGTCATGAATGACATTAAACATCTCATGACACACTCCTGGTGAAACAAGACCATGAAGGTTTTCCTTGATGGGTGGGTACGACTTTCTCTACAAAGTCTATGGCACTTACCATATGTCTATGGTGGTTGGTGCCCAAGCGTCTTATGAACGCTTCAGTCAGGAAAACAACGATAGATTCATGAAAACACATCATGGTGACAAGAAAAATGCACCCCAATTTTACAATTGCTTACAAGCCCCCCCCCCCCGCCCCCTTCTTCACATTGAATTAGACAGGGTCTCACCCCCGTACTTACACATTATACTAGGGATAGTGTTAAAACATCACAAACTACTAGAGGCAGCAACACATTCCATGGACAACAAAATTACCTGTCAGACAGACGCTCATCTCACAGAGCTCGGGCAGATATTAAAACAATATGGCAGTTGTTGGAAGCAAACACACAAAACACAAACATAGCTTGACCTCTATCAGACTTGCCTTCTTTTTTAGTGACAATGACATTGATAAAGCCACATACACTCAAGAAGTACGGGACACTGAGCATAAATCATCACAAATAACACATGAAAAACTCACACATGGATAGGGTCCCATTGCATCATCCTTAGAAAAAGTTCTCACCAAACACAGAATCACACCACAAGCATACCACAGTCGATATTTTATTGGCAACCACTGTCATAAATACTTACAAAAAAAGGTTTATACAGACCTTACGCAAACAATCATCACGCAGACAATGGCATGCACACATTGCCAAATAGTTATTGATGAAGCACACAGGATAGCGTTAGTTTTCAACAATATCAACAAAGCATTTAGTAAAGTCCACAAAGTAATCTCCCACACAAAGACAATTAATGAAAAATTCAATTAATGACATTCAACAGGATATAGACACATACATGAGCATGTATAGACAGAGCTTTCTAAACAAAACAATCACAAATCAGCATATTTTAAAGCACCATTGCACCCCACATATATGACAGTGCAAATTCAGGCTTGGGTTGCTGGGTAAACAGGGAATGGAAAGCTGACACCAGTCAATTGCAAGGATAGAGAGACGAGCACGAGGCATTATAAACTCACAAATGAGAATTAAGTTCATAATGAATGCACAAATATTAGCAAACAGCCCCATGGTGCATGCACACAGACCTACCTGCAAGTAACATTAAATGTACATAGTGATACATATCTTATTTCATTGTGTTTAAGAGTTATTCCTTCAATGGTATTGTTTGTTTCCGTTAGTCTCATTATTGGAGTATTACTAAAATCGATATTATTCTGTTCATCGTGATGACCGCAAACTATCTTTTAGTAAGTTATTTGTTTACATGTATGTATTGTCCTTATTTTGTGAAAGTTTGATGGCATTGGCCTGTGCAGATTTTGTGTTTAAGTGTTTTACTTAATACCCTACGTCTGTTATTGTACTGAAAGGATGGACCTAATTGAGGCCTTGATTGTGTGGAAACGAAACGCTACTTGATAAATTTCTTTCATCAGTCTATCGCAACACTGTTTAAAGTTGGGGAAGCATTCACATTTATTGTCGATGGCTATCTCAGCCAGTTACAAGATGATTAATTGGACCTAAAAATGACTGTTAAGCACGGCAAAGCTAGCAGAGAGCGAACACTACCTGGTGGCCCTTTACTGACCCCAGTCAGCGTGACCCAGGAGTACCGCGTTGGCCAACTAAGAGGGACGAGTTTTGTACGCTGCCCCCCCCCCGTAAATAATGATAATGTGTGATTATTTTCCCGACATTGTATTTTCCACTTGCTGAATAAGCCGTAAGGCTGATGTGGCTTTAAGTTTTTAAAAATTGATTTCAAATTATTGTGAAAGAAAACAATTTTGATATCTTTCAATAAGAATTGCTGACAGGTAGATCAAAGAATGTGCAATTTTTATATCTTTCAATTAGAATTGCTGACAGGTAGATCAAAGAATGTGTAATTTTCAGTCATTTTGCAGTCCTTGACTTTTTCTTTCTTGTCAGATATAGAGTTAGAGCATCTTCTTCTTTGTTGTCAGATATAGAGTTAGAGCATCTTCTCCTTTGTTGTCAGATATAGAGTTAGAGAATCTTCTCCTTTGTTGTCAGATATAGAGTTAGAGCATCTTCTCCTTTGTTGTCAGATATAGAGTTAGAGCATCTTCTCCTTTGTTGTCAGATATAGAGTTAGAGCATCTTCTCCTTTGTTGTCAGATATAGAGTTAGAGCATCTTCTCCTTTGTTGTCAGATATAGAGTTAGAGCATCTTCTCCTTTGTTGTCAGATATAGAGTTAAAGCATCTTCTCCTTTGTTGTCAGATATAGAGTTAGAGCATCTTCTCCTTTGTTGTCAGATATAGAGTAAGAGCATCTTCTCCTTTGTTGTCAGATATAGAGTTAGAGCATCTTCTCCTTTGTTGTCAGATATAGAGTGAGAGCATCTTCTCCTTTGTTGTCAGATATAGAGTTAGAGCATCTTCTCCTTTGTTGTCAGATATAGAGTTAGAGCATCTTCTCCTTTGTTGTCAGATACAGAGTTAGAGCATCTTCTCCTTTGTTGTCAGATATAGAGTTAGAGCATCTTCTCCTTTGTTGTCAGATACAGAGTTAGAGCATCTTCTCCTTTGTTGTCAGATACAGAGTTAGAGCATCTTCTCCTTTGTTGTCAGATACAGAGTTAGAGCATCTTCTCTTTTGTTGTCAGATATAGAGTTACAGCATCTTCTCCTTTGTTGTCAGATATAGAGTGAGAGCATCTTCTCCTTTATTGTCAGATATAGAGTTATCTCCTTTTGTTGTTGTTTCCAGGTTGCCAGAATGAGAGAACAAGAAATAGCTGTTGCCGTGTGCATTATCATGTTTGGCTGTTTTGGCTTTGCTATCTATCCGACCTGTCTGGAATTGGCGGTGGAGGCCACCTACCCTGTGGCAGAAGCCACCAGCACCGGCCTCATTTTTCTCTCAGGGTAAGTAGCTCTATCACATGCCTCATTTTTCTCTCAGGGTAAGTAGCTCTATCACATGCCTCATTTTTCTCTCAGGGTAAGTAGCTCTATCACATGCCTCATTTTTCTCTGCCTCATTTTCCCTCTCAGGGTAAGTAGCTCTATCACATGCCTCATTTTTCTCTCAGGGTAAGTAGCTCTATCACATGCCTCATTTTCTCTCAGGGTAAGTAGCTCTATCACATGCCCATTTTTCTCTCAGGGTAAGTAGCTCTATCATGCCTCATTTTTCTCTCAGGGTAAGTAGCTCTATCACATGCCTCATTTTTCTCTCAGGGTAAGTAGCTCTATCACATGCCTCATTTTTCTCTCAGGGTAAGTAGCTCTATCACATGCCTCATTTTTCTATCAGGGTAAGTAGCTCTATCACATGCCTCATTTTCTCTCAGGGTAAAGTAGCTCAATCACATGCCTCATTTTTCTCTCAGGGTAAGTAGCTCAATCACATGCCTCATTTTCTCTCAGGGTAAGTAGCTCTATCACATGCCTCATTTTTTCTCAGGGTAAGTAGCTCAATCACATGCCTCATTTTCTCTCAGGGTAAGTAGCTCTATCACATGCCTCATTTTCTCTCAGGTAAGTAGCTCTATCACATGCCTCATTTTTTCTCTCAGGGTAAGTAGCTATATCACATGCCTCATTTTTCTCTCAGGGTAAGTAGCTCAATCACATGCCTCATTTTTCTCTCAGGGTAAGTAGCTCTATCACATGCCTCATTTTTCTCTCAGGGTAAGTAGCTCACATGCCTCATTTTTCTCTCAGGGTAATCTATCACATGCCTCATTTTCATCTTTCTCTCAGGGTAAGTAGCTATTACACATGCCTCATTTTTCTCTCAGAGTAAGTATCTCTATCATATGCCTCATTTTTCTCTCAGGGTAAGTAGCTATTACACATGCCTCATTTTTCTCTCAGAGTAAGTAGCTATTACACATGCCTCATTTTTCTCTCAGGGTAAGTAGCTCTATCATATGCCTCATTTTTCTCTCAGAGTAAGTAGCTCTATCACATGCCTCATTTTCTCTCAGGGTAAGTAGCTCTATCACATGCCTCATTTTCTCTCAGAGTAAGTAGCTCTATCACATGCTTCATCTTTCTCTCAGGGTAAGTAGCTATTACACATGCCTCATTTTTCTCTCAGGGTAAGTAGCTATTACACATGCCTCATTTTCTCTCAGGGTAAGTAGCTATTACACATGCCTCATTTTTCTCTCAGGGTAAGTAGCTATTACACATGCCTCATCTTGCTCTCGGGGTAAGTAGCTCAATCACATGCCTCATCCTTCTCTCAGGGTAAATAGCTCTATCACACACCTCATTTTTCTCTCAGGGTAAGTAGCTATTACACATGCCTCATCTTTCTGTCAGGGTAAGTAGCTATTACACATGCCTCATTTTCTCTCAGGGTAAGTAGCTATTACACATGCCTCATCTTGCTCTCGGGGTAAGTAGCTCTATCACATGCATCATCCTTCTCTCAGGGTAAATAGCTCTATCACACGCCTCATTTTTCTCTCAGGGTAAGTAGCTATTACACATGCCTCATTTTTTCTCCCAGGGTAAGTAGCACTATCACATGCCTCATCTTTCTCTCAGGGTAAGTAGCTCTATCACATGCCATTCAATCTACAGGCTGTCCCATTTAAGCTCTTGTTTGTTTTCCCATTTAGCTCCTTAAAATAGATTCTGATTTATTGAACATATTTGTTTTCACCATGTCATTGGCTTATAAAGTTTGAGTTGTCTAAAGTTTTATTGTTAAAGATGCTCAGAAATGAGTTCATGATGTAAGGAATGACAGTTTGGGTTTTGTAAGGAGACAAACACTGTAAGAAAAACGGCTCTATATAACAGGTTAGGTTTTGTAAGGAGATAAACACTGTAGAAAAATGGCTCTATATAACAGGTTAGGTTTTGTAAGGAGATAAACACTGTAGAAAAACGGTTCTATAGAATTAAGGGGAAAAAAATACACTATAAAAGTAAAGAATAAAAAAAAAATCCCTAGCTACCTGAGGTGGTTGGGGAGATTTCAATGATCACCCAATGCCCTTGAGCCAATCACCTCCATCGCAATGACCGAAATGACGGTTTCCTCTGATTGGTCACCTCCTCAGTGGTTGAAGACAATCAACCAATGGGAGACAAGACGTTACAGTTGGGCTCTACGAGGAGAAACACAATTTTGAGAGACCAGATAATAAGCCTGAAATCATAGACTAGAATAGAGTTTTCCTCTCAGAATAAATCAGCATGTCAAAAACTTTGAAAACAAGAAAGAGAGTAGGTATTCAACCTTAAGCTAGAGTCAGATTTTTCATGAATAAAAAAGTTGCTGTTGAAAGGGTTAAATTTTACACGTCTTTTGAGTGTTTACCCATTTGACGTTTAAAGGCACGAGGACTGGGTAGTCTAGTAGTTAGGTGTCGGCCTCTCAACCAAAAGGTTGTTGGTTCAAGCCCCGATGGTTGAAAGGTTTTCTCTGTATTTTTTTTTAGTAAAATCCACCCCCTCTGGTCTAGGTAGGTGGATCGTCACCTAGTCCATCTGAGACAGACGATAAAAAAGAGGTCCTGTGTGCAGATCAAAACACTCTGTGCACGTTAAAGATCCCATGACTGTTTACAGGGCAGGCCGGCAAAATTAAAAATCCTACCACAACCCTAGAGATCACCTTTGTTGTGGATGTGGGTAAAATAAAAAATTGAAAACAATTAAATTATTAGACACAAATCTTATCACAAGATGAGCAAGTCAGAACGTTTTACCAGTTTTGAATTGAATTTCTCTCCCTCCATTTGCAGGCAGGTTCAAGGGCTAATTTTGATGTTGGCTGCTCAATATACTGCTCAGCCATTGACTGAATACGAAGAACATCTACCAAAGGCCTGCCCAGGGACTGGGAATTCGAACCTCAGGACTGGACGAGTAAGTTGATAACCTTGTTTCAGTTTTTAAATGATATGTCACGAAGACGTGGCGTCAGTTAAATTTTCACGAAAATGTTTTAAATTACATGTCACGAAGATGAGGCATCAGTTTTTACATGACATGTCGACATTAGTTTTTAAATGACATGTCGTGAAGACGTGACGTCAGTTTTTAAATGACATGTCATGAAGATGAGGCATCAGTTTTTACGACATGGCGTGGCATTAGTTTTTAAATGACATGTCACGAAGACGTGGCATTAGTTTTTAAATGACATGTCACGAAGACGTGGCGTCAGTTTTAAATGACATGTCGTGAAGACGTGGCGTCAGAATTTAAATGACATGTCACGAAGACGTGGCGTCAGTTTTTAAATGACATGTCATGAAGATGTGGTGTCCGTGGCTTAAGCGGTTAGGCTGTCGGACTTGGGACCATGAGGCCCCAAATTCGAATCCTGGCAAAACTAGGCCCCATGTTGTGTTCCTTGAGACAGACATTTAATATGCATTTTCCCCACTCGACCCATGTGCAAATTGGTATAAACACTAGCTTGGGAGTAAAACCTTGTGTCAGACTAACGTCCTGTCCAGGAGGTAATTTCTATCACATGTTCTGCTTCTCGCTATCATAGCATATCAAACTTTTGTAGTAATTTTTCGTTTCGCTTCTTGTTTGTTGCTTTGTCTGTCTGTCTGTCTGTCTGTCTGTCTGTCTCTCTGTCTCTCTCTCTCTCTCTCTCTCTCTCTCTCTCTCTCTCTCTCTTCTCTCTCTCTCTCTCTCTCTCTCTCTCTCTCTCTCTCTCTCTCTCTCTCTCTCTCTCTCTCTCTCTCTCTCTCTCTCTCTCTCTCTCTTTTTCTTCCTTTGTTTCTTTGCCCCATTTTGTTACTCATTAACTTGTTTTTCTCTCTATTAATTTCTATCTCTCCGTTTTTCTGTTTGTTTTCTCACTCTCAGTTGCTCTCTCTGCATGTCTATATATCTGTCTCTCTGTGTCTGTCTTTCTCTCTGTGTCTTTGTCTGTCCATGTGTCTGTCTATTGGTATGCCTGTCTCTTTCTCTTTATCCCTCTCTCTCTCTCTCTCTCTCTCTCTCTCTCTCTCTCTCTCTCTCTCTCTCTCTCTCTCTCTCTCTCTTTCTAAGGCCCTTATTCTCTCTCCATTACCAGCTGTTTAGGGCCCTTATACCCTCCAATTACCAGTTATTTAGGGTCCTTATACCATCCCCTTAACAGCTCTTTAGGGCCCTTATATTCTCCCATTACCAGCTTTTTAGGGCCATTATATTCTCCCATTACCAGTTATTTTGGGCCCTTATACCCTCCCATTACCAGCTGTTTAGGGCCGTTATTCCCTCCAATTACCAGTTGTTTTGGCCCTTATAACCTCCCATTACCAGTTCTTTTGGCCCTTATAACCTCCCATTATCAGTTGTTTTGGCCCTTGTACCCTCCCTTACCAGCTGTTTTGGGCTCTTATAACCTCCCATTACCAGCTGTTTTGGAGCCTTATGCCCAGACTTCTCATTACCAGCTGTTTTTAGGCCCTTATACCCTCCCATTACCAACTGTTTAGGCCTCTTATACCTAGCCCTCCCATTACCAGCTGCGTTGGGCCTTTATACTTATACTCTCCCATTACCAGCTGTTTTAGGGTCTTTATAATGTCCCATTTCCAGTTATTTTGGGTGTTTATATTCTCCCATTACCAGCTGTTTTAGGTCTTTATATTCTCTCCATTACCAGTTGTTTTGGGCCTTTATCTTCTCCCATTACCAGCTGTTTTAGGCCTTTATAATCTTCCATTACCAGCTGTTTTGGGCCTTTATATTCTCCATTACGAGCTGTTTTAGGTCTTTATATTCTCCCCATTACCAGCTGTTTTGGGCCTTTATTTTCTCCCATTACCAGCTGTTTTAGGCCTTTATAATCTCCCATTACCAGCTGTTTTGGGCCTTTATATTCTCCCATTGCCAGCTGTTTTAGATCTTTATATTCTCCCATTATCAGCTGTTTTGAGCCTTTATATTCTCCTATTACCAGCTGTTTTAGGTCTTTATATTCTCCCATTACCAGCTGTTTTAGGCCTTTATATTCTCCTATTACCAGCTGTTTTAGGCCTTTATATTCTCCCATTACCAGCTGTTTTAGGCCTTTATATTCTCCTATTACCAGCTGTTTTAGGCCTTTGTATTCTCCCATTACCAGCTGTTTTAGGCCTTTATATTGTCACATTACCAGCTGTTGTGAGCCTTTATATTCTCCCATTACCAGCTGTTTTAGGTCTTCGTATTCTCCCATTACCAGCTGTTTTGGGTCTTTATATTCTCCCATTACCAGCTGTTTTAGGCCTTTATATTCTCCCATTACCAGCTGTTTTAGGCCTTTATATTCTCCCATTACCAGCTGTTTTAGGCCTTTATATTCTCCCATTACCAGCTGTTGTGAGCCTTTATATTCTCCCATTACCAGCTGTTTTAGGTCTTCGTATTCTCCCACTACCAGCTGTTTTGGGCCTTTATATTCTCCCATTATCAGCTGTTTTGAGCGTTTAAGTTCTCCCATTATCAGCTGTTTTGGGCCTTTATATTCTCCTATAATCAGCTGTTTTAGGCCCTTATGCCTGACCCTCCTATTACCAGCTGTTGTGGGAATGTATTCAGAAAAAAACACATGTGTAAGAAAAAAATGTGTAAAAAATTAGTGATTCGCTGAAAATCGTTGAAATCTTCCGGATAGCAACCAATAGATGGGCGTGTTCTCAACACGTGCACTTGACGGATGGTTATGTTATCACAGTGCCATAAGAATAGGGGGGGGGGGGAATCCTGATTATCTTGGGTTTGCTCCTCATCAACTCTCCTCCTTTTATGACCACACCCACTGCCACGACCATCTCAGTTTAACATCACCTCATCACTTACCTCACTAGATCTACCACAGTCCTGCTCTTCTTCAACACCACTCCTACTCCTAGTATTTTCAATGAAACCGGCAACTTAGTTTAAAGGTGAGGAATTTTGACTTCAGTTGAAATTGATCATAAAGATGATATAGCAAAATTCGACAACCGTTGAAAAATGCGATGTAAAGAGTTTGGAAGGGACTAAACATGGCTGTTTGATGATAGCTGTTTCTCATTTTTATGCCCTCTCTTCTGTGCTTCTGTTAATTTTAGCTGTATGTTCTTTATTTGTATTGTTTTATTTTAATGTTTTTAACATAATGTAAATTGAATATGGTACATATTAGTGCCGTCATGATACACATTCTCTTGTATTTTTCAGTTCCTAACCTTATGGGAAATGGTGCATCAGTGATATACTGTTTTGCCTTAGTATTGCTGTACAAACCAATTTACAAACGGATGGCCTTTGATACGCAAATCAGGGAAGACAACAGTGTACAAGATAACTATGCACAAGATGGTGAAGATCTACCAGCCTCTTAGCCGTCTTTGCCCATAGAATTAACATTGATAACATTAATAACATTAATAACATTAAGAACATTAATAACATTGATAACATTAATAACATTAATAACATTAAGAACATTAATAACATTGATAACATTAATAACATTGATAACATTAATAACATTAAGAACATAAATAACATTAATAACATTAATAACATAAAGAACATTAATAACATTAATAACATTAAGAAAATTAAGAAAATTAAGAAAAATTAATAACATTAAGAACATTAAGAACATTAATAACATTAATAACATTAATAACATTAAGAACTTTAAGAACATTAATAACATTAATAACATTAATAACATGTTCCCTGATTTCCTTTTTACATTTTCGTAAAAAAAATTTTTGTTAAAGGTTGTTACTGTTTCTGACTTTTTTCATTATTGTAACTGTGAAGTTTCAATATATGGACTTTGAACTTTGACTTGTTGTTTAAGTTTAAGTTTAAGTTTAAGCAATGTTCCGTCACCATTCTCATGGCTGTGATACCGTGTTTACACATTGAGTTATTTACAAAAGTAAATAAAGTGAATTATTTTGATATTGTACACTGTAACATTCATTGAGGGTCTCATGGTACCGTAGTAGGGAAACAGTTGGGAATTGTGTCTCTTTACACGCTTTTCCTCCATCCACCCAGGTGTGAATGAGTATCGGCTGTAGCTGGGAGACAAAGCATGCGGCACACCGTCGTCCCATTTAGCAGGTTATATCCTTTATCATTTTTTCTCCTTGACACTGTAGAAATTGGGGATCTACTCCTGTTTTATGAGTGCCATGGCCGGAAAGGGTTGCCTACAGTGGGGTCTTTTTGTTTTTAACCTTAGTTTGCAATTATAGTAGCTGTTTTAACCGAGTAATTTAGTTGCTTTAGTTTATTTGACATATTACCATTTTCATGATTGTTCATTGTAAAATAGTTTTAATGGTCTAAACATGTATATATTGGGCGGTCTTAAGCAAAAGCGTCTCAAAACCTGGAGGCTTACTAAACAATTATTACTCAATAGTTTTAAATGTCCTTTCACACTTTATCGGTATAGCTGTATTTCTACCTTTCTTTTCTTTCTTTATCAGTTCCCATTCTACCTTTTGGTGTATGGGTTCAGGTGCCTGAGATGATTTTTCTCCAGGATGCCCTGTCCTGGCATTTTCTGTTTCCTTCCAAAAAAGTTAAATTTTTATGTTTCAATGCCTCTTTTATATCTTCTTCCCACTTTCTCCGAGGTCTGCCTTTTGGTCTTTTACCTTGGGCTTTAGCTCTGTATACTGATTTAGCTATTCTATTGTCATTCATTCTGTTTACATGCCCAAACCATCTCAATTGATTTGTTTTTATCTTAATTTTTATGCCATCTGCTTTGGTTTGATCTCTTATTGTTGTGTTTCTGATTTTGTCTCTTTTAGCTTTCCCTACTACTCTTCTTAGATACTTCAGTTCAGCTGCCTGTACTCTACTGTATTCTCTACTGTCTAAAGTCCAAATTTCGCTGCCATAGAGGAGAGTAGGACAATAAACTGTATTGTATAATGCCATTTTGGTGTCTGTTGATAATTCTTGCTCACGTACAAATGCCTTTCCCTAGATGGTTATATATTGCACTTGCCTTTTTGATTCTCTGGCTGATTTCTTCTCTTAGTTTTCCCTCTGAGTTAATCATTACTCGTAGGTAATTGTAGCTTTGAATTTATTCTAAATCCTCCCTGCCTAATTTAAGATTTTGCGTTTTAGCTTCCCTAGTTACTAGCAGTGTTATGGTTTTCTTTGTATTTACTCTCATTCCTCTTTTATTTAGTACATTGTTCATAATGTTTATATTCGACTGAAGGTCACTTTCTGATTTTCTAAACAGAAGTAAATCATTGGCAAATGAAAGCATTGATACATTTACTGGTTATTTTCCATATACCTACATTCATTTTCTTTATTTTTGAGGATGCCTTTGCGACTGAATCCATAAATGTGATAAACAAAAGAGGAATTAGGATACAACCCTGTCTTACTCCTATATCTACATGAAATTCTGCAGATATGTTTCCAGCTACTCTCACTGCACATGTTGGTTTATTGTAAAAACTTTTAATGGCTTCTATTAAATTTTGCTCTACATTGTGTTCTTTTTAAAGAATGCCATAGTTGGTCCCTCCTCACAGTATCAAATGCCTTTTCTAAGTCAATAAAACACAGGTGCAAGTCAATGTTTATCTCAAGGAATTTTTCTATGATTTGTCTAATTGTAAATATGGGGTCTTGTACACTTCTTCCTGGTCTAAATCCACTCTAATGTTCTTCAATCTGATCCTTTATTCTTTTCCTTAGTCTCATTTCCAGTATCCTGGCATATACTTTTCCTGGAACGCTAAGTAGTGATATCCCTCTATAGTTTGAACATTCCATAGTTGATCCTTTCTTATGTATTGGTACTACCGCTCCCTTTTTCCAGTCGTCTGGCACCTGTTTGGACTTTCATGCTTGTTGGCATACTGCATTTAGTAATTTGTCTGCCTCCCTCTCTTGGTTTTTAATCATTTCTGGATAAACTTGGTCTGCTCCTGGGGCTTTTCCTAATTTAGCTTTTCTTATAGCTGTTTGGATTTCTTCCATTGATATATCTACATCTTCAGCTGTCTCCTCTGGATTACCTGATACTCTTACTAATTGATCTTTACTCCTTGTTTCTTACGTTCTGGAGGGATTATGTAATTGGTGAAAATGCTTTCTCCATGTTTCCATGATTTTGCTGTCTTCTTTCATTATTTCTTCTTTGACATTCTTAATTTGTCGTATTGGGCATGATTTAGTCTTTCTCATGCTCTTCATTGCCCCCAGAACAGCTTTTGATTTCCTTGATAGCTTTCTTGAAGTCTTTGCCCAAACTCTTCCCATTGTTCAAATTGTTCCTGTTTTGCTTTCCTAACTTCCTCTTTGGCGATAGTTTTTATTCACGTAATCTATCCTATCCTCTGGTCTCTTTGTTTGCAAGTATTTCTTCCAGGCATCCTTCTTTTCTTTGATCTTAGTCTTGACATTCTCATTCCACCATGCTGTTCTTTTCCTATCTCCTTTAATTTGTTTCCTACCACAGACCTCTTCAGTACAACTGAGGAGTGTTTCTTTATACATCTGCCACTTTTCTTCTATTGTGCTATCATTCAGATCCATCTGTCTTTCACTGATAAATCTTTTTATCCTAGATTGCTATACTTGTTTTACTACTGGTTTATTTAGTTCCTCTATTTTGAGTTTAGAAGCTTTCTTCTCTTTCCTTTTCTGTTTGTTTTCCTCAGTCAGCAATCACTAAGTGATGATCACTAAATATTTTTGCTCCTCTGTTTACTCTTGCATCCAATGTACTGTAAAAAAGGGAGCTGCTAACTATTATGCAGTCTATCATTGACTTTTCACACCTGGCTTCATTTACTCTTGTATATTTGTGGATATCTTTATGAGGAAAAAAGGTGTTGGTTGTTTTCATGTCATTCTTTAGGCAAAAATCTATGAGTCTCTCTCCATTTGGAGAAGTTGTTGTCTCTCCTTCTTTACCTATTACTCCTGATGTTTCTACATTGTTGCCTACTCTAGCGTTTAAATCTCCTAAAAGCATTAGTTCCTGTTTGGATTTAAGATTCTCTGCAGCTATTTGTAAATCATTTTCGAAGGTATCTTTTTCTTCTTTAGTTGTGTCTTCGTTTGGTCCATAAGCTATTAATAATTTAATTTCTCTTCCTTTTGGTTTAATAATTACCTCTAATAGCCGTCGGCTTATACATTTCCAACTTTCTAGTAGCTTTTCATGCCTTTTATGCACTAGGAGGCCTACTCCTGCTCTAGCTCTTCTTTGACATCTTCTCCTGAGGAGATTAAAATATGATTCGGTCTTACATTTTGTATTCCTTGTCCTTTTTTCTTTGTTTCTGTAATGGCCAAAATAGCTACTTTGAATTTTTCCATTTCTTCAACTAATTCTTACTCTTTTCCATTTATTGCCCTAATGTTTCATGTTTCAAAAATCACAGTCTGTGTTCGTTTCCAAGTTCGTCTTCCAAAGATCAAGCCAGTTATATTTCTTTTACTTCTCTGAATCAGGTTGTTTTATATAAGCAGGGGATTAGCCCACTGTACCCTAGGTAGATGATGGGGCTGCCACCTCGAGGCCCCTACCAGGCCTTGTTATTTTCTGTCAGGGTTAACTCCCTTAGCCTTTAGTCATTCAAGCATAGCCTTCAAGGCAGCAGGTTGTTATTTTCTGTCAGGGTTAATTCCCTTAGCATGTGGTGATTCAAGACCAACCTGCAAGGCAGCAGGTTGTTTTATATCAGGGTTAACTCTCTTAGCCTTTGGTCAACCAAGACTCGCCTGCAAGGCAGCAGGAGACTCGTGGAGGGCGGGATCATCTACTCCTCGTACAGGTGCTTGCCTGTCCACTGCCCAGGTATTTCTACCACGTGAGCAGCATTGACTGGATGGTTCAAAAGTTACAAGATAAAATTTGGGGAGCGGGTGTGTGTGTGTGTGTGTGTGTGTTAAATAAAATACACAATATGGAGGCAATGAGAGCGAGTCTCAAGCGACAGCGATGGAACGGCGGTGGGATAATGACCGGTGCGTACTTTTCAAAAATATCTATTCTACCCGTGTCATTTTAATCATGAACGTTTATGTACGATTCTGCTCTCAGTAGTATACGTGTATGGAATGTGCTGCTAAGTTTCTTTTGCTAGATGTAGAGATTTATCAACAGTCAACACCACAAGTTGTCAAGTTCCTTCATTGAATGTGTTTGCATATGAGTGTTCTGTGCATGCTCTTAGCAGCTTGGTATTTTAGACCAAAATTAAATCTAGATTTAGATTTAGGCCTGATAAAAATCAATACTCTTCATAATTCGTCTAGATCTACTGAATTCTTTGTGATGATGTTCAACAGGACAGACAGTCGAACATGAGTAGAACCCGCTAGACATGCCGATATTGCATTAGAACACCGGTCTTAAGATAAATACTATTTGCATGCATACTTTTTTCTATGGATTTGTTTGACATTTAAGCGTGTTGTACAGAATTACCTGCATCATCAGGCCGTCAAATGAAATAAAAATCAAAGAAATGGTCACATAATTATTAATATTAGCCTTCAAACTGTGAGACATTTTTTTCTGGTCCACTTGATATGTATTTAATATACGCATGTAGCCTTGAATCTTCTTCATCATTCTTATCCCATTTAACCATTTTCAAAGCTTTTTTATACCTGTGTATCCAATATGAATTTTGATTAGAATTTAATAAATTTGCTTTAAGGAGAAAGGGAGAGTATGGCCTTTCTGAGTCTTTAAATTCCTTGCTTTAGCATTTAGTTTGTATTTATAGACGATGTGATGTAATAAATGCAATTGCAAATTTTTCAATTCACTTTTATTTCTACTCTGATGAAACACAACATGAGTAAGAAGATTTTAAAATTGTTTTATACTTAATCGTAAAAGATGTGTGTAATAAGTAGGCCTATATGACATAGGCCTACATGAAATTTTGTGAGTTGTACATTTTTTAGTTTGTCTTTTATTTATGTTAATAACAGTTTTCAGATGTTTAAGTAGACCTGCATGTTATTCTAGAAATAAATTGAATGCAAGGAATATCAGGGAGGATTACTCAGAGAAGACCGACACACGTGATGTATGTCAATGTTGATTACGAACTACTAAAAGATAAAGATGGATTTACAGTCCGTATCCCTGTTGAAATACAGGCCCTCTGACTGTACATCATTTATCCCCCAGCAGGCCATTTCATTCAAAGTCATTCTAAACTCCCTTGGAAGCATACAGTACAGTAGCCTGTTAGGCACTTTGTACTGACAATTAGACAAGATCTTTCTCTACATATAGCTGGGTACTTATTCACACCTGAGTCAAGTGAGGAAATCAGAGTGAAGTACCTTTCATAAGAGTACAACGTTGTGAACTACACCTGGGTCAGCCCATCTGTGATCGCACTGGTTCAAAGCCCTGGTTCAAAGACCTGGTTGATCCCATGGGGTTTTCCCCCCAATATCATCATACCCTTAGAAAAGGTGCTTCACTCTGCTTCCCTGACTTGATTCAGGTGTGAATGATTACCTGGCTATAGGTAGAGAAAGATCTTGTCAGACCGTTAGTATGAAGCAATTAACAGGCTGTAACTGTAAATAAAAACTCTAAGCTGCAATAAAGGAGATGGCTTTGGTGTTGTTTAGATTTTCAAATAGTAAACTGGTAAACCTTCCAGTCACAAAGTGTTTACTATAATGGAAAAGTGTTTGGGTAGAAAATAATCAGTATTCATGAGTACTATAATGGAAAAGTGTTTGGGTAGAAAATAATCAGTATTCATGAGTACTATAATGGAAAAGTGTTTGGGTAGAAAATAATCAGTATTCATGAGTACTATAATAGTATAATGGAAAAAGTGCGATACCTGGGTCCACTCGTAAATCATGACTATCACTATATACAATGTGCATTAATTCATCTATATATATAAAACTGAACGTCTCTAACTCTGACCGCTTGTACTCGGGGAACCACTGTACTCACAGCATCCATATTTCGCATGTTAATTAAAAATATCCTGCTTTAGGTTTTTAACGAATAAAATTTTGATCAAATCAATATTTTAATTGATTGGGAAAAGATTGTTTTGCCTGTGATCCACGAAACTTATTATTGTTCTTTTTCTTCTGCCTTTTTAGCTCGCTGGGAAGTAAAGGCCATCAATAAATAATCTCCAATCACTTTTTTCCTGGGCCAGCCT
Organism: Doris montereyensis; assembly: GCA_037039925.1. Taxonomy (NCBI): domain Eukaryota; kingdom Metazoa; phylum Mollusca; class Gastropoda; order Nudibranchia; family Dorididae; genus Doris; species Doris montereyensis. Next base: position 304,950 of record JAXRKP010000046.1, read on the forward strand.
CTCCATAGATTTCCATGTTTGCCCCGCCTTCTTCATCTCTCCCTCCAGTTCTCTTCTCCATGTATCCCTTGGCCGACCCCTAAATCTTTTAACCTGTGGGTTCCATGTAAGGCTCTGTCTTGTTATCGTGTTGGGGTCCTTTCTAAGTGTGTGGCCTATCCACCTCCATTTCTTTCATTTTAAATCTTTTTCAGCTGATACTTGTCCAGTTCTTTCCCATAGATTAATGTGTGTGATAACTTCAGGCCAGAATATTTTGACAATTCTCCTTTCATAGGCTAGTTTTTGTGGTTCTCTATGTTTGTGAGTCATATGTTAGCACTGACTTGATATTTGAGTTGAATATCCTTAGTTTGATTCTTTTGGTAAACTCTTGCTGGACCATACCGTGTTAAGGCTTAAAAATGCTTATTATTGTTACTAGCTTTAATTTCTTGATTTCTGGACATTACAATAAAAAGCCTGCATTACTTCAGATTTGATCTAATAATCATACTTGATATCACCCGTAACCGATACAGTGGTTTCTGAGTTAACCACAGTCAGAAGTTCAAAAGATTCAGCTTTATAATAAAGAGAAATCATAATCCAACATTATTTACGGGCATGTTCATCAATTATGTATATATATATATATATATTATATATATATATATATATATATATATATATATATATATATATATATATATATATATATGCAATGGTATATAAAGTTATATTATATTTCTACATATCATATTATATTCTGTATATATGTGTAAAAGCCAAAGAGTCTTCTTTTCATCATATACCTTTTAAAAACTATTTCTTATTCAATTTTGCTTCAATTCAAATTTAATTTTTTTTATTGACTTGATGATATTAAAAAGTAATCACATAACACCATCCTTTCACCATGATTCCATCATGTTTTGGGGCAATTTGTACTTTCATGTCAGATGGTTAATAGTTTTTTAATTGTGAGAGTGCAAAAGCTGTAAGCTTCATCAGATAAAAATAAAGAGAGATTGTTTTCATTCCTCTGAAGTTATGAAAGTCAGGCTGGTGTAGTCTTGACTTTAAAAGGATTTTCATATTACTACATTATTCACTATGTTCATAGATAATACAAAGAATAAAACATTTATTGTCGTTTTTTCACCTATGTTCATTGATAATTATTTTAAAGTCTGAGAAGTTATTTTTATTAAAAAGATGTCGGACATCATGTGTGTGGCTATGGCTATGCTCATTAACCATAAATGTCCTGTGTCATTTATCAAAATAAATAGCAAGCTGATTGGCTGCCTGGTCATGCTGTCATGACGTCTTCAATATCACCATCTGGTTTGGTTTTTTTCATCTCTATGTTATATTATAAATACATGTATATAGAATTGTCTTTCAAAGATAGCCTTTTTAATAAATATTTAAAAAAAAACAAAGAAAAATACAGTAAATGATACAGACACAAGGAATTGCTTGTGGAAAGCACATGTAAATAATTCAGTTTTAAGACTGGGAATGCCATTTTTGCCAAAAATGGGACAAATCTAGTCTATCATACTAGTGGATAGAGCAGTTCATTTCCGTCATAATGATATCATAACAGAAGCTCAGTACCGATTCTTTGAATTTATACGAATTTTTTAGAAACAATACAGGCCTATCTAGTATACAATAAAAAGCCGGAAATATTATCTAAAGTACAGCAAGCTGGTACTCATTTTGATCATCACAATAATCGCTATCCAAAACAACCTTATTTGAGGATATTGCCTTAGATCGGCCGGAAGTTACGGAACATATTCGCGCACCTATTATCAAAGGGCATCATCTCAAAATGAGTAAAAAGGTGCTGGTGCACTTGAAACAGTGTCAATAAAAAGTAGTTGAGAGCCTCTCAAGGTTTTATGATGTTTCAAAGTATTATCCTACTCTTTTCTTAGGTTTATGGGAGAAAAATGTATTCAAATAACAGAAAATGAGAGAAAAATACGATTTTCTCAAAATGTCCTTTTTTGTTCCTTATTTCCTATCTACTTTTTTTATTTCTCTAAGTATCTGTATGAAATTTGGTATGGATGATGAGTGAGGGAAAACAAAGAAATGATTAGGTGCTTTTTTTTATATGTATTATAGTTTTGGAAAAATTGAATTTTTTGTACAATATTTTTGTATATTTTTGGTTGTTCTCATATGCTATTGTCAAAAATTCATAAAAGCAAAACTTACTGATGAAACAAAAATCCAATCTGATCAAATTTAGATATTGTATCAAATAAGGTGCGTGCCAAGTTTGAAACAAATTTGTTGAAAAATGAAAAAGCCTATCGGTATTGAAGTTGGTCAAATTTGGGGCAAAATCCAAGATGGCCGCCATTACCATGGCTACTGGAAGCGGCAGGAAAAAAAAACAACGATATATTTCAACTCAGTACACCATGTCCATTACACCTATAATAAGTTAAATTGATAGGAACAAACGGGAAAATTTTCACTCCAGAACGAAAAAAAGCATGCAATTACGCCTACCATGCAATTACGCCTAGCATGCAATTACGCCTACCATGCAATTACACCTATCATGCAATTACACCTACCATGCAATTACACCTACCATGCAATTACGCCTACCATGCAATTACCCCTACCATGCAATTACACCTACCATGCAATTATGCCTACCATGCAATTACACCTACCATGCAATTACACCTACCATGCAATTAGACCTACCATGCAATTATGCTAACCATGCAATTATGCCAACCATGCAATTACACCTACCATGCAATTACGCCAACTATGTTATTATACCTACCATGCAATTACGCCAACGATGCAATTACGCCTACCATACAATTACGCCTACCATGCCATTACGCCAACCATGCAATTACACCTACCATGCAAGTATGGGGAACTCCCCAAACAAGTTCTGAAGTAAGTGGGTATACATTGTATTAGGTATTCCAAACCAAAATTTCTTTTGGAAGATATGCCATAAGACATGACAAATTCAAATAGAGTTTTTCTTCCTGAGTAAATCCATACCAAACTTTTTCATCATCCTCATTTGTGACTTGCGTTATTCAACACGTTGCCGACCATTCCTCTCCATGTTGTTCTGTGTTCAGTGCTTCTTGTAAAATCCGAGTTGGTGGTGATATCGGACGTGTTTTGTCTTAACGCCGTTACGTTTGTGGTGTGTTGTCTGCCATGAGCTTTTGTCCCTTCTATGAATCCAGATGTTGCTAGTTTTTCTAGTCCATTTTGTCTCCACACATGGCCAAAAAATCTCATTTGCCTTGTCTTGATGTTCTTTATAAGATCTCTTTCTTTTCCGATTTCACAAGAACTTCCATGTTTGTTACTTTTGCTTTCCAAGGGATTTTCAATATTCTTCTATATATCCACATTTCAAATGCTTCTAAACGTTTACGACATTGTGTATCTTAAGTCCACGTTTCGCATGCATATAATAGTGTGGAAAAGACATATGTCTGTGCTGTTTGTATTTTCGTGTCTGTTTTCAGTTTTGAATTGGAGACAACAGCCTTAATATTATGCAATGTTTGTTTTGCTATTGCTATCCTTCGCCTTATTTCGGTGGTGTCTTTGCAGTTGTTTGTTATGATTGCGCCAAGGTATTTAAATTGTGTTACTTGTTTCATAGTTTGTTCTCTACTTGTTAAATTGAAGGAGAGGTTATCATCTTGTTTTCAAACTGCCATGCATTCTGTCTTTTTCACGTTCAGCAATAATCCTTTTGTTTCACTAAAGTCTACTAATTTATCTAATATTTGTTGGACATCATCTGGCGTGTATGCCATTAACACGGCATCATCTGCACATCTTATGTTGGTCAGGTTAACGCCACCAATGCTTATACCTCTCATGTTTTCAATTTCACGGAAGATGATTTCACTATATAAGTTGAAGAGGTCTGGTGAGAGAACACAGCCTTGTCTCACTCTTTTCTTGATGTTAAAAAAAGCTGATGTTTCGTTATGCACTTTGACGTAGGCTGTTTGGTGCCAATACAGGTTTTTTACCAGTCTAAGGTCTTTATCACCTATTCCTATTGATTTTAACATTTTGAAGAGGGTTTTGTGTTGTATGGAGTCGAAGGCTTTGGAATAGTCGATGAAGCAAAGGTATAATTTTTCTGTTTTTCAATTGACCTTTGCATGATCATTTTCAGTGTAAAAATTGTATTGACTGTCTTTTTGTCATTTACAAATCCAAACTGTTCTTTGCCTATTTCGGTGTTATTTTATTTCGCATTCATTTCATTATAATACGAAGTAAGATCTTTGTTACCTGACTCATGATACTAATGGTTAATGGCAATCTATTTCCTGGCTTTTTTGGTAGAGTGATAAACGCAGATTTTCTAAGCTCTTTTGGTAAAACTTCATTTTCATAGATGATATTGAATATCTTGACTAGAATATCCAAGGTCTCCTAGGGCATCTATTATTTCGATAGAAATAATATCTTGGCCAACCACTTTCCCTTTTTTTCATCTCTGTACAAGCAGCTGATATCTCTTCTCTTAGTATTTTTTAGCCGCTTATGTCTTCTGTATCTGAATTTATTTCATTACTATCTCTTTCCTCATCTGAATACAGATTTTCTATACATTCAGCCCAGTGTTGTAAAATATCTTGGATGTTCATTAGGATGTTTCCTGGGATTCTCTTACACATTTTTGTCATGTAGAGTTTCCTTTTCCTGTCAAGTTTTGATCGACTCATGAAATTCTTTTGCATTTTTATCCTTTTGCCTGTCAATTGTTGGCATTCTATATCTATGTATTGTTCTTTGGCCTTGATGCACTCTTTCTTTGTGTGTTTGTCTGCTTGTTTGTATTCAATACTATTCTTTTCCAACTTGCTTCGTCTATCCATCATTTCTAATATTTCCTGTGTCATCCATTTGTTTTTTGTTCCATGTTTTTTATGGGAACAGTATCCTGGATTTGTTCTGTTAGGCATTTTATTAAATCAGTCCAATATTTTTCTATATTTTCTGTTACTCTGATATTTTCGTATCATTGTTTCACTTCTTTTCTAATCCCATCGTCTTTTCTCAAGACCTCAATTTGCATCTTTGGTTATGTCTTGCTTTTGTTTAGGCGTTTTAGTTTTAGTTTGAGAATGCATTTCACTGGTTGATCGCTATTTATATCAGCTCTGGGTATTGTTTTTGCTATTTTTACCAAATTTTTAAAGCGTTATGAAACCAGTACGTAGTCAATTTGATTTTTATATATGTCTCCAGGGCTTTGCCATGTCCATCTCCTTCTGAACTTTTACTCTGTCCCAAATATTAAGCGAGTTTTCAATTTTTGATATGTGAAATTTGTGTGCCAGTTTTCGACTTAATCGGGAAGTGATAAAATCTCATTTTTGCAGAACAGTCACGTCAAAAGTATACAAGACACAAGAATGAAACTTATTAAAACAAGAGACTGTGAGTGTGACCCATTTTATCAGACACTCTTATACTTCTAGAAATGCTTCCAAACTACATTTTATCAAACCAGTTAAGTTGAGCTTTTCAGTTTCATATCGCCACAAAACAGCCAAGTCAAGTTTTCAACTGAATGGGTCGATTAGGATACAAACGGCCGAGTGCTTCAATTCCTTATGTCTCAAAACGACCAAATTCAAAATGTTAAAATAAATTAATTTCATGTAAAAATAATCATTAGCCCATTGAAACAAACATCCCATCCATCTAATGTGTAAAATGTTATGATTTAAAACCGATTTTCAAGAGAATTATTCAGTTTTTTCTCTCCTGCAAAATTGTGTGTTTTTGGACTTGGCCGATGTGTGCCTGACACCATCGATATCTCTCTTTTCTTCAATGGGCAAATGCTACTGGTAGGTCCCACTTTTTTCCTCTCACTCTTTCACTTCTCTTTCGCCTTACTGTTTCCTCTTGATTCACACTGAGTTTCCTCTCACTCTTTCACATCTCTTTCATTTCTCTTTCATCTTGCTGTTTCCTCTTGATTCACACTGAGTTTCCTCTCACTCTTTCACATCTCTTTCATTTCTCTTTCATCTTGCTGTTTTCTCTTGATTCACACTGAGTTTCCTCTCACTCTTTCACATCTCTTTCATTTCTCTTTCATCTTGCTGTTTCCTCTTGATTCACACTGAGTTTCCTCTCACTCTTTCACATCTCTTTCATTTCTCTTTCATCTTGCTGTTTCCTCTTGATTTACACTGAGTTTCCTCTCACTCTTTCATTTCTCTTTCATCTTACTGTTTCCTCTTGATTCACACTGAGTTTCCTCTCACTCTTTCACATCTCTTTCATTTCTCTTTCATCTTGCTGTTTCCTTTTGATTTACCCTGAGATCACTGCTGGTAGGTCCCACTTCTTTCCTCTCTCTTTCACTTCTCTTTTATTTTGCAATTTCCTCTTGATTTACCCTGAGATCACTGCGTGTATGGTGGACAGTGTAAATGTTAATAAAATAAACAAACACACAAACAAACAAACCCTTTTTTGGAAATCCCACATCTTGTTTGAAATTCATCAGTACGACACGAGTGAATTTTTATTTAATTTTTCCTCAAGTGCGTGACCAATAAAATAAGAATGATTTTTAAATTTAAATGGATTAAAAAAGTTCTGAAATTTCGTTTTTCTTCTCTACGTTAAATAAGTGATGACGTTTGAATGCTGACAAGGGTGATAAATGCATGCTGTCCATGCAAAACATTGCAGAATTATCTCCTCTTTGTAGCCACCGTGCAAGGCCTTAGTCAAACCAGTCTTAGATTATGGTAGCTGTGTCTGGCATCCACACCAACATACATGCACTTACATACTTGAAATTGAGAAAGTGCAAAAGAATGCAGCCCCCCCCCCCCTTTGTAATTAATAATTATATATACACTAGAGGAAATATCCAAACCAACATGAACCAATTGCAATGGATACCTAGAGCCAGAAATAAAATTAATATTTTCTTTAAGGCTATAAATGGCTGACTGTTTATTCCATTAGATCAGCTTAAACTTAACTCAAGAACAACCAGATCAGGCTGTCAAAGATGTATGGTTCCATCTTCAAACATTGACTGTCACCTGCACTCATTTTTTAAATTTTACCCTAGTACTATGAGCAGTAAGGTCGTGGAATGAAACGCCAACATAAATAAAAGTCAGCAGTATCACAGAATACTTTAAAACCAGAATTCGATTAATTGCTTTAATGAAATCAAAATTGGATGAACAGTTTTGGGTTGAATTGAAATATACGCGTAGACAGTAATGCTAGTCAAGAATTGAGTTAGTCAGTTATTGGTATTAGGAACAAGAATTGAGTTGGTCAGTTATTGATATTAGGAACAAGAATTGAGTTGGTCAGTTATTGGTATTAGGAACAAGAATTGGGTTGGTCAGTTATTAGTATTAGTATTAGGAACAAGAATTGAGTTGGTCAGTTATTGGTATTAGGAACAAGAATTGAGTTGGTCAGTTATTGGTATTAGGAACAAGAATTGGGTTCGTCAGTTATTAGTATTAGTATTAGGAACAAGAATTGAGTTGGTCAGTTATTAGTATTAGTATTAGGAACAAGAATTGAGTTGGTCAGTTATTAGTATTATTAGTATTAGGAACAAGAATTGAGTTGGTCAGTTATTGGTATTATTAGTATTAGTAACAAGAATTGGGTTGGTCAGTTATTGGTATTATTAGTATTAGGAACAAGAATTGAGTTGGTCAGTTATTGGTATTAGGAACAAGAATTGAGTTGGTCAGTTATTAGTATTATTAGTATTAAGAACAAGAATTGAGTTGGTCAGTTATTAGTATTAGGAACAAGAATTGAGTTGGTCAGTTATTAGTATTAGTATTAGGAACAAGAATTGAGTTGGTCAGTTATTAGTATTATTAGTATTAGGAACAAGAATTGAGTTGATCAGTTACTGGTATTAGGAACAAGAATTGAGTTGGTCAGTCATTAGTATTAGGAACAAGAATTGAGTTGGTCAGTTATTAGTATTATAAACAAGAATTGAGTTCTTCAGTTATTAGTATTATTAGTATTAGGAACAAGAAGAGATTATTTAAGAAGAGATAAGGAACTCAAGTTCAATGAACTTTTCAGCCTTCATCAGAACTAAAGTGTATAACAAAAGCAACAGCACTTTCTGACCACTAGTAAAGTATGCCTTCCCAAGTTGAGTATAGGGTCATCAGGAGTAGAGTCCTGATTTGTCAAGGCATACGGAATAATGTGGTATTTTGCCACTGCTTTCCACACAGACTATACTTTCACCACACAGACTATACTTTCACCATAAACACAGACTATACTTTTACCAAGCGTGAACAGACCTAGCCACTGCTTTCCACACAGACTATACTTTCACCACACAGACTATACTTTCACCACGTGAACAGACCTAGCCACTGCTTTCCACACAGACTATACTTTCACCACACAGACTATACTTTCACCAAGCATAAACAGACCTACTGCTTTCACACAGGCTATACTTTCACCACACAGACTATACTTTCACCAAGCGTGAACAGACCTAGCCACTGCTTTCCACACAGACTATACTTTCACCACACAGACTATACTTTACTTAAACAGACCTAGCCACTGTTTTCCACACAGACTATACTTTCACCACACAGACTATACTTTCACCACACAGACTATACTTCCACCAACTGTTTTCCACACAGTGAACAGACCTAGCCACTGCTTTCCACACAGGCTATACTTTCCACCAAGCCACTGTCCACACAGACTATACTTTCACAAGTGTGAACAGACCTAGCCACTGTTTTCCACACAGGCTATACTTTCACCAAGTGTGAACAGACCTAGCCACTGTTTTGACTATACTTTCACCAAGTGTGAACAGACCTGTGAACAGACCTAGCCACTTTCCACACAGACTATACTTCCACCAAATGTGAACAGACCTAGCCACTGGCTATACTTTCCACAGACCTACACTGTTTTCCACACACTATACTTTCACCAAGTGTGAACAGACCTAGCCACTGTTTTGCTATTTTCCACACAGACTATATACTTTCACCAAGTGTGAACAGACCTGCCAACAGACCTAAACAGACCTAGCCACTGTTTTGTTTGAACAGACCAAGTGTGAGTGTGAACAGACCACACTGACTATAATTTCACCAAGTGTGAACAGACCTAGCCACTGTTTTCCACACAGACTTAATTCCAAGTGTGAACAGACCTAGCCACTGTTTTCCACACAGACTATACTTTCAACCAAGCCACTGTGAACAGACCTAGCCATTGTTTTCCAGACCACACTGACAGACTATAATTTCACCAAGTGTGAACAGACCTAGCCATTGTTTTCCCACAGACTATAATTTCACCAAGCGTGAACAGACCTAGCCACTGTTTTGTTTTCACCAAATGTGAACAGACTAGCCACTGCTTTCCACACAGACTATAATCACCAAGTTCACCAACCACTGTTTTCCACACAGGCGTGAACAGACCTAGCCACTGTTTTGCTATTTTCGTGAACAGACCAGCCACTGTTTTCACACAGACTATAATTTCACCAAGTGTGAACAGACCTAGCCACTGCTTTCCACAACCTTTCACCAAGAACAGACCTACTGCTTTCCACATAGACTATTTGACCAGACCTAGCCACTGCTTTCCACACAGGCTATACTTTCACCAAGTGTGAACAGACCTAGCCACTGTTTTCCACACAGGCTATAATTTCACCAAGTGTGACCAGACCTAGAGACTACTTTACGAAATATCTGCCAGTCAGGACTGGCAATCGAACCTGGGCGAAGTTCTATTCTGGTAAGCAGATGCTGTGCCGACTGAGCTTCATTACCGGCATCTCTTTCTTTTAAATTTTGTGATTTTCTGTCCATTTGGAGAAAAAAAATATCTGACATTGATGACTAACATCAACAGATAGGGAACATGCAATCGATCAGAAAAAGAAAGCAATCTCTCAAGCTCCCTTGCGCTTGTACAATTCAAAGCCCACTTTTTTCCCCTCTTGAGTAAACTTTTAACTTCTGAGATCGCTGCATATGGTGAACAGTGTAAATTTCAATGAAGCTTTAACTTTTTAAGTAAAAAGACCGATCTTGTTTTAGTCTGTATAGTGTCAATACTGTTATTCTCATGATATTTTTCACACCAGTCGTTTTCTAAAAATTCAGAAGACAGACAAATTTGAACTTCTGTAGTATTATATAATAATATTTTTTCATTTATTCAAATGAATTGAGTGATCACAAAGTGAAATTGAAACACAGTAAAAATTGAAATTGAAATTTGAGAATCTGAGAGCAAATGAAAATACAAAACTGAATGGATAGAATGCTTAACAAAAAATATGAAATTATTGAAATGAGAAAGAAAGCAAAATTGAATGGATAGAAATCTAAACAAACAATATGAAATTATTGAAATGAGAAAGAAAGCAAAAGTGCATGCAAAAGAACAAATAATACAATTTGATAATTTTTTTTGCACGTCATTCTTCTTGTGACATACAATGCATTCATCACATTATTTACATAATAACAGTCAACAGATGACAAGGATATAGCAAAGCAAGCATGTCGTCAGTAAAGTGTGTGATTGTAATGTATCTTGCCTATTCAATTATTCACACCTCTCTCTCTGTCTCTGTCTCTCTCTCTCATTTGTACTTGATAATAAAAGAAAAACATTTTCATCATTTCTAAGAGTTTGTTGAATGAGGGTGGAGATGAGAAATGTAGTGAAATGAGCATACTTATTACTAGATAAACCAAATGTGAAATGGGTTTATTAGAAATGTTGTGAAATGGGTTTATTAGATAAACCAAATGTGAAATGGGTTTATTAGAAATGTTGTGAAATGGGTTTATTAGAAATGTTGTGAAATGGGTTTATTAGAAATGTTGTGAAATGGGTTTATTAGATAAACCAAATGTTGTGAAATGGGTTTATTAGATAAACCAAATGTTGTGAAATAGGTTTATTAGATAAACCAAAGGTTGTGAAATAGGTTTATTAGATAAACCAAATGTTGTGAAATAGGTTTATTAGATAAACCAAATGTTAAATGGGTTTATTAGATAAACCAAATGTTGTGAAGTGAGTTTAATATATAAACCAAATGTTGTGAAATGAGTTTATGAGATAAACCAAATGTTGTGAAATGAGTTTATTAGATAAACCAAATGTGAAATGGGTTTATTAGATAAATCAAATGTTGTGAAATGGGTTTATTAGATAAACCAAATGTTGTGAAATGAGTTTAATATACATGTATAAACAAAACGTGAAATGGGTTTATTAGATAAAGCAAATGTTGTGAAATGAGCATATTTATTAATGGATAAACCAAATGTTGTGAAATGAGTTAACTGGATAAAGCAAATGTTGTGAAATGAGTTAACTGGATAAAGCAAATGTTGTGAAATGAGCATAATTATTACCAGATAACCAAATGTTGTGATATGAGCATAATTATTACTAGATAAACCAAATGTTGTGATATGAGCATAATTATTACTAGATAAACCAAATGTTGTTATATGAGCATAATTGATAAATCAAATGTGAAAAGAATTTACTAGATGAAACAAATGTTGTGAAATGAGTTTACTCCTGTGAAATGAGTTAACTTCTGTGGAATGAGTTTACTAGATGAAACAAATGTGAAATTAGATGAAACAAATGTTGTGAAATGAGTTTACTAGATGAAACAAATGTTGTGAAATGAGTTTACTAGATGAAACAAATGTTGTGAAATGAGTTTACTAGATGAAACAAATGTTGTGAAATGAGTTTACTAGATGAATCAAATGTTGTGAAATGAGTTTACTAGATGAAACAAATGTTGTGAAAAGAACTTATTAAATGAAACAAATGTTGTGAAATGAGTTTACTGGATAAACCAAATGTTGTGAAATGAGTTGATGCTCTCTTTGCATTTCGTAGTGTGCTAACATATTGGCCTAAATCCGACTTAGGTCAAAATGAAGCTAATTCATTCTAACACTCTTCTTACTATATTATCTATAATCGTAGTAAACGAGGACAAAATGCGCCTGAGGCATTACAGTCTACCTTTGTCATGGACGCATTTTTAAAGAACAATGAACTTTATACATTAATTCATATCCCACCATTAAAAAAAGGGGTATTTTATTCTCACTTTTCCCAAAAGCACTGCAAATGACTTGGGCCAAAATGTAAGTACGCTGACAGTTTATACAAGTTCATGCCTTTACTTATGTTTGTATTAAAACTCATCATACAGCTGAAGATATGCATGTCTATTGTAGTTATAGTTACGTATCATCGTATGGTAATGGGAGTGGAACCTCATGAAACAAGGAATAACATAAATGAGGGAACACACAAATATAGTTGTGAGAATGAAACAAGGCAAGCGGTTTTTTATACGAGAAGAAAGCTGCTATGTAATATTAACTCTATAATTCACTCAGGTATAATCCTTTCCCCCACATGCATGATCATGACCTGAATGGAAATTCTAAAAACATTAAATTGAGTTATTTATGCAATTTTATTTTCAAAGGTGGAAATCCCTGTCCCCAAAACAATAAGAAAACAAAACACTAAACACATTGATGGAAAAAGACTTCATTTCATCATTGCAAAATTCCTTTTACAAAATAACATGAAAACATTCCTTTCTTTTCATCTAATTTTGACCGTGTAAACAATGAACGTCAAGGTCAAACCAACACATTTTCATTGACAACATACTGCGCTTCTAATAATAACTATACAAATAATAATATATCGACACCAATCAAAGAAAAGAAAGTCCTGTTTCGATTTTAGTTGCTGAGGTCTTTGGGATACACTTTTCTTGTTTGTATGACGCATTTTCTTTGGGATGAAATTTTCGATCTGAGTTACTCCTGGTAGGTCTAGATCTACATAGATTTTCACCTTATTAATAACTACATGAGCCCTTGGATGAAATTTTCCGAGTTACTCCTGGTAGGTCTAGATCTACACGGATTTTCACCTAATAGCAACATGAGCCCTTGGATAAAATTTTCCATCTGAGTTACTCCTGGTGGTAGGTCTAGATCTACATGGATTTTCACTTAATAGCTACATGAGCCCTTGGATGAAAGGTAATTTCATAATATCATAATTATATTTATATCACAGTTAATCATTGGTCCTCAAGATTTTTATTTTATGTCCATATGATCTATCTCTTTAATTCTTTCCAGTTAGCGCTGTCTGTGTTTAGTTCAATCACATAATGATGGCAATCACACGGAAATGGTAGACTGACTTAAATAACGGACATATATTATTTTTACTTTATGAATTTATCATTATATCAATATTTTAATTATCAATCAGCAGCATGGTTGTAAATAGGCTCTATACTGATACAGCTTCCCCGCTATCAATTTTATCTTATTCTCATCTATCAATGACATTTTTGTATACATTGAGTCACTGAGGAAAAAAACATGACACGTAGTCTGTACATGGGAACCGAAAATGCCGTTCAGTTTAATGTCCAAAGAGACTCCTTGCCATAACTCCAGCTTTACTCTTCCTATAGATATTGTTACATCATGTAGGGGCAAAAATAAGGTTTCTTCAAGGCCCTTACAGCCCATAGAGCCACAGAGAATCCCCCTTTCTAAAGCCTGAAGTGGAACAGATGAAACTAATCACCCCCTAGACAGGACTCGTATGTCGTAATTTGTTATTTTTTTTGATTCCCAAGATGTTGATGAGCATTTTCACCGGGCGAGTAGGGAAAAAGCATGCTATTGCTATGTGTTTTTAAAAGAACCCACAACATCGGACCTAGAATTCAAACCCAGGCCACCACTTTGTGTAAGAGTTGTTAGCTCGGTTGGTAGCACGCTTTCTTTTCATGGCGAGGCGATGGGTACCGACGCAGAGGTCGCGGGTTCGATCCCCATTGTGGCCAGGATTTTTTTCTGTCTATTCCTTGTGTTTGTCTCGTGTTTGTTCCTATGAGGCTTTCATATTACCTCGTGTCATTATATTAAAAGTAAGTAAAGGAAGTCACAAAAGAACTCACATCCTTAGAGTTGAGTGTATGGTTGCCACGAGTAGAGGCATGATTTTTTCTAGGCATACGGCATTACGTGGTAGTTTGCCATTGCTTTCCATACCGCTTTTACTGTCACTGTCACCAAGTCTGGATAGACCCAGCTACCTATTTCCCTGCTGGCTCCATAGGACTAGGAGGGCCAGACATTTATTTTGCCCGGCCTGGGCATCCAACTCATGCCTCCTGGAAGGTAGTCTGACGATCTTAGAAGTTAGACTAAGCTACCGACACCTCCAATGGGGATTACATAGAGCAGAAAAAGGGACTGGACATACACATGTACTGGTTAAAAATCTATTTGTCTTCATATAAGCATAATTAAGCTAACGTTGGAACCAGTACAGAAACAGTTCTCTATGAATGAAGAAGACTATAAATATCATTCTGCTAAATATATATATATGTATATATATATATGTCATCTTTGTATCCTTAAATTCTTTGTATATATACATGTTCAAGAGCTGGTCAGTTGTTACCAACACAATAGAGTGTCAAGATAATCAAATTCCTTCTTGATCGCTGTGCCAACTTTAGAAGTAAAAGATCATCTTTGATATAAAATGAAAAGTCTTTCAGTCATACTGCCCCTCTTTTATGGAGTACAATGTACTATCTCTTTCAAAACAAGAAGCAACCTTTCATTTCAAATTTATAAAAAGAATCTTTAGACCAAACTTTTTATGAGTTTCTTGTTCCTTTTAGTTTAAAAGCTGGTTTTATTAAACTTTTAGTGTTTTTGAAATTGTAACTAACATGATTTATTTTCTGTTGCTGTGCATTTTATATAATCTGTAATTGTGTCATTGATATTTTACTGTAAAACACATCGAGCATTTCGGTGGATGAGAGGTGCTCAACAAATGCATTATTATTATTATTATTATTATTATAAATATAAATGACATTCATTTAGGTTTTAAAAGGCAAATATCATGAATTAAAAGAGACATATATATATATATATATATATATATATATATATACATATATATATATATATACATATAACTTTTTCTTTTTTCACTCATCACATATCTTACAATGTTTAAGTATAGTATAATGTACGTATTTTGAACTTTCATATCATTACAACTGACTGCATGTGCTAGAAATGCAACTAAAACAAAAGGAAAATTAAAAAGCAAGTCTCATGACGCCACACAAAGCATCTTGAGTATGATCAGTATGAAATAATGAAGTGTTTTGATCTAGTTGTAACTATGTCTGTATACACATAATGAAGTGTTTTGACCTAGTTGTGACTATGTCTGTATACACATAATGAAGTGTTTTGACCTAGTTGTAACTATGTCTGTAAACACAAAATGAAGTGTTTTGATCTAGTTATAAATATGTCTGTACACACATAATGAAGTGTTTTGACCTAGTTGTAACTATGTCTGTACACACATAATGAACTGTTTTGATCTAGTTATAACTATGTCTGTACACACATAATGAAGTATTTTGACCTAGTTGTAACTATGTCTGTACATACATAATGAAGCGTTTTGACCTAGTTGTAACTATGTCTGTAAACACATAATGAAGCGTTTTGACCTAGTTGTAACTATGTCTGTACACATATAATGAAGCGTTTTGACCTAGTTGTAACTATGTCTGTACACACATAATGAAGTGTTTTGACCTAGTTGTAACTATGTCTGTACACACATAATGAAGTGTTTTGACCTAGTTGTAACTATGTCTGTACACACATAATGAAGTGTTTTGACCTAGTTGTAACTATGTCTGTACACATTTAATGAAGCGTTTTGACCTAGTTGTAACTATGTCTGTACACACATAATGAAGTGTTTTGACCTAGTTGTAACTATGTACACATATAATGAAGCGTTTTGACCTAGTTGTAACTATGTCTGTACATACATAATGAAGTGTTTTGACCTAGTTGTAACTATGTCTGTACACACATAATGAAGTATTTTGACCTAGTTGTAACTATGTCTGTACATACATAATGAAGTGTTTTGACCTAGTTGTAATTATGTCTGTACACACATAATGAAGTGTATTGACCTAGTTGTAACTATGTCTGTACACATTTAATGAAGCGTTTTGATCTAGTTGTAACTATGTCTGTACATACATAATGAAGTGTTTTGACCTAGTTGTAACTATGTCTGTACACACAAAATGAAGTGTTTTGACCTAGTAGTAACTATGTCTGTATACACATAATGAAGTGTTTTGACCTAGTTGTAACTATGTCTGTAAACACATAATGAAGTGTTTTGACCTAGTTGTAACTATGTCTGTACATACACAATGAAGCGTTTTGACCTAGTTGTAACTATGTCTGTACACACATAATGAAGTGTATTGACCTAGTTGTAACTATGTCTGTACACACATAATGAAGGTTGATAACATCTCAGTAAAAGCCAGGGTTATACAATGGATGCTAACCCAAATCATGAAAGCAAGACATAACATTTGTTAAAAACAAAGCCTGTAATGATCATACATGGAAATATATAATACTTGGATACATACTACAGTAGTGACCGCCTAAATGCCTGGCGCAGAGAAAACGGGCATTTAGGCAAAACGAGAGTGGGAGGGGGAGATGAGATCACCAAGGGAGTTCATCTAGTATGGTGCATACATTCAACATTTACGAAAAATGTAATGCATGAAACAGGGACACCTGGAAATTAACTCTTTAGCACTAAGGCGGTGAGCACTAAGGCAGTGAGCGCAGGCAGTTTGACCATTGCTCGCCACGAAGACCCGAAGGCACAATGGATACGGCCAATGCAAGACAGGGGGCAATACAAATGTTCACACCTTGTTCCTCGATCGCAATGCGTGCCCGGTCTAATAAAAACGCCAGGTGATTGCATGCAACTTACGACATCAAGAAAGAGCCGTGGACAGAGTCCGAAAGACTTCAATTCTAATTCGTAATTGCCCAGTGACAAACCAGTGATCCAATGGAACAAAGGCTGTGATGTACAGTGGGTGGAGTCAGGAAGAGAAGACTGGCCATCTTTTATTATATTACAATGGATATGTAATGAAGAGTGGTTACAATGCATGACACATTGTTGATGAGCATAACAGCCCTATTAGCGAGGGGATTACAGTCATTATGTATGATAAGAATAATAATTTTTTACTCAGTTACTTACAGACGTATTTTATGATAATTTGGAGAAGATGATACCTGTAGTTGCCGCTGAGACCGGGCATGTAGGCGAAAATCTTGGTTTGGAGACGGGCATTTAGAGGGGCAAATATATACAGAACAAATTTGATTTCAGTGAGATCGCGGGCATTTAGACGGTCACTACTGTATATATATAAGAAATTATTTTTATACTTGAACTTGTCTTAGAATCAGCAGCTTTGGTTGGAACAGCATAGAAAACAATGGCCTCTATCTAACCCCAAACTCTCCTCACACACACACACACAAATACCTCTAGATGTTGTGAAGAGATAAATGTTAACGTAAAGATTTCAAAAGTAAAATTAATATTTTGAAATATTGATGTTGAGGTATAGATTACCGGCAAAGAGTGAGTGAGAGAATAAAAATGTTAAGTTGCAAATTGACATATACATATTCATGTAATATTAATATACATCATTGCCTTTCATCCTTATCAAAACCGGTGGCATGCAAATTCATTCAAATACTATTCATTCTTTCTGGCCGTGAATTTGTTTATAAAAAACCCCCAAAAATCTGTGCTTACCAACATTAAATTTGTAAAAAAAAAGCAAACAAACCCCTAACAAAACAGGAAGAAACACAATGGATAAATCTCTTCACCATCCCCTACCATAACCATCCACCCCACAATTCAGTGACTTTGGGAGCTCCCATCTTTGTCTCAGACGTGTGGTCGAAACGGGGGCAGATGGATAGAACACGTCATCAATTTTTAGGTGCCAATGAAAAAAATTTTCTTTCTTCTTCAGCGTTTTGTATTACGTTCTCTGACCACAAAAGATTCAGAAATTTTAAGCTAATGAAATGGTATACTTTTTTATGGGACACTCTGCTTTGTCACAATTCAATTCTATAAATTTGTAATTTATACTCTATAAAAGAAAAGTGGGGCTTGATTACAGATGTAAAAAGTAAAAGAGAGCCTTAGACTTAGAGTATGTCTTGGGTTTGGAAGAGAAGCGTTGGATGAAAGAATCAATACACATGTAATATTAACATTGTAATACAAGGTGAGCTTTAACATGGAGTCCGCAGGGCCACAGAAAAAGGGGAAGACCAAGAAACACATGGCGAAGAGAACTGGAGAGGAGTTGAAAGATCTGGGGACGTCTTGGAAAGAGTTTGAAAAGATGGCACAGGACAGGGATCGCTGGAGGCTCTTGTTGCTGGCCTATGCCCCATGAGGGGTGACAGGGCATGATTAATATAAGAAAGCCAAATAATTATGATGGCATATTAATGTGTGTGTACCTATAAACAGCACACCAGTGTGTACTGTGTAGACTGGGCACATGGCAATAAAATCAGTGAACATAATACAGTCGACGCTGCCCGAAAGCAGTGCTCTGTAGGAGACTGGAGCATGCTTATTGCGAAAGCGTGCTTGAAGTCGAAATACCGAAAAAAAATCATGAATTGTGTATAGCATGCAACTTTTTATATATATATATATACACTAAAATCACAAGTGCAGTCTACCTGCGTCTTCTCTGAGGTGTACACAAAAACACAGTGTTTGTTTCCCTACAAAAATAAATAATTACTTTACCGTACATCATCGCTTATAGGACGCATTTTTTGTTTTTACCAATGGTGGTGACTAGGAGTACTAAGGCCTGGGCACTGATCGCTATGTGGTTGATCATGATCAGTGAACAATCAAGGGACCTTGATCACTGATCAAGCGCTCGGAGCTTTGATCATGATCACAGCTATGAGCATGATCACAGTCTAAATGCAAAAATGCTTCTTGATCACTGCCAGACGAGAGTCTGGATCAAAAGAAGTGAAGGCGAGGCGAGGCTGTCATATAGTGATAGTCTTGAGGGACGGCACAGAGGATGGATTTGCATTTTTTTCTGGTTTTGGTTTAGTTTTTTGTTTTCTTCTGTTTTTCTTTTCTCTTTATAGACAACTCCAGGTCTCAACCATAGCCCTTTATCAGGGCAAATGACACACAGAGCGGAAACTGGAAATTAATAGTGTGAAAACAATGTCAGTGCATCTGTGTCCACCCAAGGTCTCCTATAAATATCTAATAAGGGGTCAATATTACAAATCAGTACTATATTTACTCTAAATTTTGTCTAATCATACAACGGTCTGTTCAAGTACCGACTTAGAGGTGTTGACCAGGAAATAGTCCCAGTTAAAAGATCCTTATTTCTCAATATATTATGTATAGAAGATATTTTTTAGAAACGTTTTTCTCCACCCCTATCATCCCAACTGACGAACAAGCCTGAGCCGTCGCCTTCATCTCTCGCAACCCGCACACCCCTCCCCCCCCAATCTCCATCCTATTAACACACTAGATCTATTACGCCCTTTCTTGCCCCGTCTTGTGGTCTGATCACAGCTAGGGCTGATCATAATCACAGCTAGGAGGCATTGAGTAGTCTGTTTGATCAAGGTATTGGTGGCAGCTTTTTTTTGCTGTCAGTTTTGGATTACAATGACTGCAATATAGTCGGAGATTGGTGTGTTGAACATATCGACAGATACATTTTCTCGATGTTTGGAGCCATTAAGCAGATTTTTAAAATCTAAGTATCGATAGGTGGCAGTTTGTTTCACTTTGAACTGGGATGAGAGGGAATATATATATATATATATATATGTAGTCAGAGACTGATGTGTTGAATTTTCTTGATGCTATGATCAGTGATCAACGCCACAAGACTATGATCATTGCTTGAGCATCGACACTATGATTAGTACGCCATGATCATGAGTTGAGCGATACAAACATTATTGAGGCTCGCCCAGACCTACATCACAGTTGCAAATTTGACCATCTACTATTGCAATATATATATAAGGTAAAGAGATGATTTTAAAATGAAGGGGGATAATAACCTAGTTAAAAATCAAAGGATAAAATTAAAAAACCGTAAATGTTGAGTGATGAACTATGCAACAGAGAATGACTTTAGAGACTGAAAACAACACTACACTGTCTCCAATATTATGCATGTGTGATATATCAAGTCTAACCATAAATACAATGAACAAACAAGAGCTCATTTCCTTTTGTTTCTAATTGCACAGTTGTACATTTCAACACTAAGAAGGAAGTTCAATACTGTCTCTCTGTCTCTGTCTCTCTCTCATTAATAAACATATGTTGTCCACATTGACATGATTTTGGAGAAAACGTAACAAAAATCGTAAAAAATTAAAAAAATTTAGTGCCCCAAAAGAGTGCAACCATATATGGCAATAGTAGGGTTTGCAAAAGGAAAGCTGCATAAAAAAACTACACTTTTGATTTCTCATGAACCAATAGAAACAAATTCTTCATTTTAGTAAACTAAAAAAGAGTTATAAAAAAAAAAAGAAGTGAATATTTCAAAGAATAGCAATTACAACTGAATTCTTTTTAAAAAGAAGTCATTTTTGTGCATCAACACCAACATGTCATACAAACTTTTATTCCGTGGCATATCATCAAGGATGACATCTGCTCCCATTCCCCCATCCTTGAAGCCCACAGTGATTTCATCAAGACGTAACAAAAGGGTAACACATGGCATTACAGTAGTGTGCAATCATTCGTTTGGAGCAAATTTTAGAGCGGTATAATACAATAACAATGTTCTGAAAAGAGAAACGGCCCTGGGCCTCGCATATTAAAACATAGTGAGAATTAACGTACGCCTTATTAAACACATCATCATAACTGTTTTTCTTACTGATGGTGATAATGGTGATGTTGAATCTGAAATGTGACTCAGTCTAAAAAATCCAAAATATCTTCTGTTGAATCGGCGTGCAGGCTTGAGGGGCGGCCATGGTGGCTTGTTTGATGGCCTGCCGGTACTGTCCTTTCTTCTTCTTGTTGTATCGCACTTTGAAATCTTCGAGAAATGGAAACAAATCGCTGCAGTGTACGTGAGACATGGTGTTGGAGCCGAACCAGGCCACGTTGGCCAACTGCGTGATCACCACATCGTTGTCTCTTTGGGTCACAGTGATACCTGAAACACGGCCAGGCCACCATGGGAAGCCCTGAATTTTCCCCCATACGATATCACCCATGAATTTCCCGGCCTTCCTCAATCAGGCATCTGCTGACGTTCTGGGTCTGAATTTTCATCATCAGAGGTTTGATGCTGCCTTTCTCTTCCTGCTCATGGCTCAACGAGTTGGCGGTGGAAAAAATATCGTCTGACTGCTGTTCGTCTCCCGAGTCTTCGCTGCTGTCACTGACGTGAGAGTCAAGGCCGCTAGAATGGGACTGGCTATCCTCTGAGGGATGTATGCCGTTATGTTCTGCCAGTGACAGCAAATCCGAGGGCTGACCTGCTAACGTGCAACTGGTCTTACTCCTCAATGGGTAGTCTTTTAACAGGCAGCTGGGTGAGTTGGTGAAATGAACATTTGGTGAGGCACTAACAACTCTGCCTGGAGACGCATTTTTTCGACGATGCGGAGAGTTCGCCAAAGGCATAATGCTGGGAGACGTCTTGACCAGATAACGAGGAGACTGTTCGGGTGAAAAACTTTGCGGAGTTGTGGCAACTCGAGAAAGACCTTGGTCCTGTTTCAAAGTGTACACAAGTCTGGGTCGATCGTTGGCCAGATCCTCAAAATTAGGCAATGTGTTCTCATGGTTTTCGTCTTTCATGGGATCACCGTTGCATGTTTCCCTATCACTTTCACTGTCACTGATGTTCACAACGTCGATGAAAACGTCTCCTACCTTAATTTTTGTTGGTAACGGTTGAGCTGGTTTTTCTTTGACTTCTACCACGGGTTGCGGTTATCTTCGGCTATTTCATAGTTGTTTGGACTCTGATGGCGATGGCTGCGGTTATCTTCGGCCATTTCATAGTTGGTTGGACTCTGGTGACGATGGCGATGTTTCTTCTTGTGCTTTTCTGGGGTTTGCCGACAGCCTGGTCATTATTTGGTCCCACTGAATCTACACTCATTGAGTCAACACTCCGATATCTCTCTTTGTCCCGGGATTTTCGGCCCGATTTCTTAGCTTTCCTGGGGATCTGAGATTCTTTGGCATCTGTAACTTTGTTCTTTGGCGTAACTGATGTATTGTTTAATGTGAAACTCTCTGTCTCAGGGAGGCGAGGAGGAATTTTCAGGACATCGCCGTCACCAATGGAAATTTTTATGGCGGGGTAGGTTTGGTGATGAAGTCATCAGTCAGTGATTTACTCTTTCTGAATTTGGACAACAAAGTGTTTGAAGATTCCTCAAAATCAACAGTCGTTAGATGTGAAAGTGAGTTGGTAACAGCACCTTCAAAGAACAGCTTGCTGTTATTGTCTTTAGCCTTATATGGTAAACAGTTAACAGAGTCTATGGCAGAATGCCCATTAACTAATTTCTCATGACCTTGTCTTTGACCCTGTTTTGGCATATTATCCGAACCTGGTTTTGCATTTCTGAAAGGACTAAGTTTGCTAGATGAACGTGTTATGTCTTCTAACAACACCATAGGACTTGCTGACGGACACTTCCTTTTCCGCTGGCCGCTCTCCAATGAAGACGGACAACCGTTCACGAGCCCGTGTTCTGAGCCTCCTTTCCTTTGAATCTCCCACACTCTCGTTTTTACCCGGCAGAGTTGTGTTTCTACTTTCTTACTGTCATGAATGGCACATTTGCAATTTGAGCAAAGGGTTTGACGTGGTCTCAGTCGGATATCCCTGATTGTTCTTTTACGAGAACTAACTGCTTTCAGTTCTCGACGGTTAGTTCTGGCGACAACCTTGTATGTGTCAGGAAGGGATCACTATTATATGAAAAGCGTTGAGTCAAAGCAGGTGTGTCCATCCGTTGACCGTCAACATTGAGCACCTGGTGATGCATTTCTGGTGGACCGTTGATGACACAAGAAGGTCCATTGGTTTGGGGTGTGATGGGATCCTCTCTGTGACCAACGGGTTTAAGTGGTGATGAGTATCTTGTGTATGGTACACCCCTGGGTAAAGTCTGCACAGAAGAAAAATTGAAAATGCATTGTTGTAAAGTTGTCCACACATAAAGATAAACAAAAAAGAAGAAAGATGATTTAGATGAAATTAGTCTGCATACCTGCATAACAATCCAATCTACAACATTTGTCCCCCACCAGCACATTTCATTCATAGTCCTCAATTCCATTGAGAACATATAAAGTATATCAGCTTGTTAGGCGCTTTATACTAACACTCAAACAAGATCTTTCTCTACCATTGGCTGAGTACTCAATCACACCTGAGTGGAGCTAAAGGAGTAGAGTGAAAGTGCCTTTCCTAAGAGTACAATGTTTACAATGTTGTGAAAAAACCCATCTAAGACAGTCAATGGTTTCGAACCAGTGCGTCAGTGCTAAAGCCCAAGGTAAAAGACCAAAAGGGAGAAAGTGGGAAGAAGATATAAAAGAGGCATTGAAGCATAGAAATTTAACTTTTTTGGAAGGAAACAGAAAATGCCAGGACAGGGCATCCTGGAGAAAGATCATCTTGGGCATCTGAACCCATACACCGAAAGGTAGAATGGGAACTGATAAAGAAAGAAAGAAAGTTATACGAACCATCTTATTACAAACTATGTTCCTCTGTTTTGTTAAATTCTAAACGAACCCAGCTGTTGCAACTCTCCGGTGGGAAAGCACACAATAAATTGTCTTATTCTTATTCTTATTATCCTTATTACAGTGCTTTGGATCTCTTTCATGTTGTGTAAAAAATTGGCACCCCCCCAATTTCCACTACTTACTACCTTGTTTTCTTTTCCTCATCGTCTTTTTTCCTTTCTTGTTCAATGTACTTTACTTCCCCTCATTGGTTTTTCTCCTGCTGCTGCTGTTATGTCAATTACTCTCTCACCCAACTCTCTCTCTCTGTTTGCCCAACTCTCTCTCTCTGTTTGCCAGTCTATCTGGGGGACTCAGTAGTCAAGAAGCAAGGTATTGGCTTCTCAACCCAAAGGTCTTGGGTTCAAGCCCCACTGATGGCTGAAAAATTTTCTCAGACAAAGTAAAAATTCCCCCTGATGACCTTAGTTGTGGATGTGGGTAAATCAAATCAAATATAAAACAGTCTGTCTGTCTGTCTGTCTCTCAGCAAAACTTTGCATTGGATCTATCATAGACTTTATCATTATTTATGAATAAAAAAAAATAGTTTAGAAGGTTTAGACTTAAATTTTAAAGTTAAAAGACCAAACTTTTTTCAGCTGTGACAGCCTGTCAGAATTATTATTATAGTATTATAGCCTCCTCAACAGATTTCAGAGCGGATTAAAATGATTGCTATATTACAGGGCTGCAACTCATTTTCAGAAAAAAACCCCACTAAATTTTCCAGAAATTTCTGGCTTTAACGAACAACGTGAAATCAGGTGAAAGTGATTCAAAGAACTAAACGTAAAATCGTAAATGAGACAATTCTAAAACAATATTTTGATTGAATAGTAAAGAATGACAGGTCTGATAAATTGAAAGCCCAATTGTTCAGGAGAGATAATTTGAGAATGAACAAAGAAAGACAGAGAACAGCAGCATTAAATGGCCACATGCCAGTTGCGTCCTGTTTGAAATCTCATCCAGTTCCGAGATGTATAATTTGAGAATGAACAAAGAAAGACAGAGAACAGCAGCATTAAATGGCCACATCAGTTGTGTCCTGTTTGAAATCTCATCCAGTTCCGAGATGGAAAAAATATGGTTGCAATATTTCATAAAAATTCGAAGACTTTTCCAAGACTTAAAGGGAATTTTAAAATTCGAAGACTTTTCGAGGTCTTAATTTCTTCCAACCAAATTCCAAAATTTTCCAGTTTTCCAAGATGAGTGGAAACCCTATACATATAAGGCCTGGGCTCACTTTATTTTACTCGTTCATACCAATTACTGTCTTCTCTGGTCTCGCGTTATTCAGCTACTCGCTTTTATATTACTTGTTGATACCAATTACCGTCTTCTCTGGGCTCATGTTATTCAGGTACTCGCTTTCACGAATACGAGACGGCCTTATGCATCCATGAGATGCGGCAATGAGAGAAGAGAGGGCACTTGTGACCTCCACTCTGATCGAAGTGTCGCCTGTCGTGATAACAGATGACAGGCCCAGTGAGAGTCTATAGTAAGTAGGTAAGTAGTGATAAACTGCTGACACTGCGGTAGGAGAGGGTGGGGTAGTAGCCTGAAAGTTAGTTAGGTTAATGCTCAAAAGGATTGGGGTAAAAAAAAAAGGGGATGGGGGTGCTTCAAAAGGATGTAGTGGGGGCGGGAGTAACGGCAAGCGAAAGATGCCGATGAAGGGATATTGTTTCAGTCAGCTCTGCCTCTCACTTTCAATCTGGTCTCGTCAAGGCTAGCTGAGAGATTTGGAATTTTACTTGTGGGATGGGAGTGCTAGCTGAGAGATTTGGAATTTTACTTGTTTGTTTCTCTCCCACTTATCTAATTGTGTCTTAGTACTATTGTATTGTGACGCAATTTTGCTTTGATTTGTTTACCCACGTCCACAACTAAGGACATCCCAGGTTTTTTCTTTGAGACTGCCTTGTAAACAGCTATGGCGTCGGTGGCGAGCGGTTAGGCTGCCAGACTGGGGACCATGAGGTCCTGAGTTCGAATCCTAGAAAAGCCAGGGCCGACATTGTGTTCCTTGGGAAAGACACTTAACAGGTGCAAATGGGTACAAGCACTAGCTTGGGAGTAAAAACCTGCGTTAGACTAGCGTCCTGGTCAGGGGGTGATTATTGTCACTTGTTCCGCTTCATGCTATAGAAACCGGGATAGGCTTCGGCTCTATAGGCCGTAAGGGCCTTGAAGGAACTTTACTTTACTTGTAAACAGCGAAGGGATCTTTAAAGTGCCCAATGTTGTGGTCTGTACATAGGATCTCCTTTTTATTGTCCATCTCTGATGGGGATGACCTGGTCCAAGAGGGTAGATTTTACTTGAAAAAACTCGAGAAATTTGTTGCATGTGTGCAGTTTTCAAGCTTTTTAACTTTAAATCCATATATCGTTTTTCGCTCTATCTAAATTTCCCTGAACCAGCTTTGAACTATCCTCACGTAAAAATGACTAATATCTTGGGCACAATACGAAAATACCAAGGTCACACACATGACAACACATACCTTGTGACAAATTATAGCGAAAAAAAAAACACCATAATAATATGGTCATTTAATTGGCTGCCGACAGGTACGACTTGAGCAGCCTTATGACCGGTGGCTGACCTCATTAGCGGCATAAACTTGTAATCTCGACCTCAATCTGATTCCAAGACCATAATTGGTGAGTGAGTTTGTACTTCCAGTGAAGAACTAAGACATTTAACTGTCTTTGCGAAATAGGCCTATTAGCAGTCACTACACGCCACAAGAACGATTTTGATTACCAAAAAAAAAAAAGAAGAGAAGAAATATCGGCCATCGTCTGTTTCGCTTAGTATGTTCATAGAAAATGTGTATGAGGCCATTTTGTCGCATATTTGCATACATTTTTTTCGGTTTTGCATGCTGAAAATATACAGTTGCGTACCACTTTGCAAATCTGTTATAATGAGCTGTTTAGAGTTTTGAAAAACTAGTCCAGAAAATTAATGTCTTGTGCAAAGGTGAACAAAATGGTGAGGTACAAACATGTGCAATGACAAGCTTGGTGATGCGACAAATCATGAAAAAGAGCTAATGATCTTGAAGGGGCTGTAAATGCCCTCCGGTCTAGTCAGGGTAAGGCCAAGTTAAGTCTCTTGACAAAGAAAACAAGAAAGACAAAAGCTAACAGGTGAAACTGAAAGTGATAAATAGCCAACAAAGTAATTTTTTACACAGAAGATGACTTGGACTGAGGGAAGACTACTGACTCAGACAGTCACTGTCAAACTGACATGGTTAACCCTCTGAGGAGTAGGCCTGGGCAAAACTCACTTTTTTACTACTCGTTGATTCCAACTACCATCTTCTCTGGTCTCATGTTACTCAACTACTCGCTTTGATGAATACCATGCCACCGCCTCACGCATTCACGGCTGTGAAAATGAACACTTAGGCCAAAACCTGAACACCTGGGTGATGGAAACCCCCATGCATTCATGGCAGCAAATACTGAAACCTAAACACTAAGTAAGGAGAATGTGGGAAGGGGGGGGAGGGAGGCTTGTGACCTCCATGCCCCATGCTGATTGAAGTATCTCCGATAAGAGAAGACAGACACAGCGAGAGATTAGTAATAAACTGCTGTCACCATGGTAGAAGAAGAGAGTGGGATAGTGGACTGAAAGTTAGTTGGGCTGTGCTCAAAAGGCTTGGTGTGAAAAGGAAGAGATGGCGGTGCTGTAAAGGGTGTAGCGAGTTCAGTATGGAAGTAGGCCTGCAAACGGCTGGGCATGAAAGATGTCAACAGCGAAAAAAGACTTCAGAACCATTGTCACTCTGGCATTGGTTGACTCTTGCCCATCTATGCTAATACAATAATATTTTCCATTACTGCTCCCACATCCCATACCGTCACTCATCACTGTCTCATGTCTGCTGATTGATGTGTCTCACTGCTAGTGTCACGGCATTATTGCCTCTCACTCTCAGTCTGGTTTCGTCAAAATAAAGTAGTTACAGAGCACATTGGCATCAAGGCGGTAGTTAGTATTCACCACCTTTGGTCTTGATATTGTCAGAGTCCAATACTACAAGGACTTGGTAGTCCAGAGGCAGAATGTCGGCCTCTCAACACAAAGGTAGTGGGTTCAAGCCCCGCCAGTGGCTAAAAGATGTTTTTAACTTTTTTTCGATTAAATTTCCCCCCCCTAGTCCAGGTAGGTGGATCAACACCTCCATCAGAGACAGATGATGAGAAGGAGGTCCTGTGTGCAGATCATAATACTCTGTGCACGTTAAAGATCCCTTGGTTGTTTTCAGGGCAGTACGGGCAAAATAAAAAATTAAATGCTACCAAAAACCTGAAATCATCTTAGCTGTAGATGTTGGTAGATTTAGATCAAATCAAATCAAATTAAAATAAATAAAATTGTAAAATACTATGCCTCAAAGCCTTGTATTCGTTGGTACAGTGGTGTCCGTCTAAGAGCCTGGTCCGCGTAAGAACTCGCTATTGCCGCGCAACACAAATTTTCTTATAAAACTACATCCCTACGACTCTGATCCACATTAGAACTCGGTCAGATCATGAGCTGAGAATCATGAAAAAAAACCCACACTTAATTTAATATTTATTATTGCCGATAACATGTGATACGTTGCAATTGAATCATAGAAAGGCAGGTAGGAAGTCTATAGGTTGCATTGGTCCAGACACTAGTACTAGTAGGTGTTATAAACATGTCACACTGGTGTGCCATACGCCGAATGACTGACACGAGGAAAGCTTGCCACCTGTCCTATCCATCTTTCCTGGTCACCTGTGACCATGCCTTGGCACCTAGGGCACGACAAATGAAAGAAGATAACGTAACAGTCGTGTGCCAAGGTGTGGAGGAAAAGCAATTGCAATATCAAAGATAGGTGACAAGCAGGGTAAGGACAGCCCTCTTATTGTTGTGATTTTCTCAGACTGTCTTTCCTCTTTTCTGATTGGCTGAAAAATTAATGACACTCAAATAGTGTTTTCAACAGAAGTGTATTACCGTACAAATCACTTCACTGTTTTGTCATAGTCAAGTTTTTTCATTCATTTGCTCAGCTTGCAGGAGGCTAGCTCTATCTACCTACCAAGATAACATATTTTTCAAAACATCATTTCAAGCACAGCTTCAGACCATCATAATACCTTAGATATACAAGGCAATTCTCTTGATAATAAACAGAAATTGCTTTATAAATCATCTATTGGGGCCTGATCAAAACTTTACAGTCAAGGAAATAGCCAATACAAACTAGGCTATGTGAAGCAAAAATACAAGGCATGTCAGGGTTCACCTTAGAACCCGGTCTTCCCAAGGACCCGCTGTTTCTATCTCCCGAGGACCGGTTTCTTAGGCGGACACCACTGTATTGAGTAATGGCTCGAGTAGAGCCCAGCCAGGCCTAATGAGGAGACTGTCTGTTAAAGACTATTATCTATTATAAATCTTAGGCCTTTTTAGCAATTGTCACCACATATACAGAGTTAGAATCTAGAACAATGTGAATTTGTGATTGTGATCATGTCACAATCTTGAATCATGCATTGTTATTGCTGTAACTGTAATAAGAGGGAAGACTAAGATAGATCTAGCCTTGGTCCCAAATCCTTAGAAGTGGCAGTCATGGCGCAGTCCTCAACACTCACACTGTCTGATTTCTAGATATTGATCTTTTATCTAATCAACTTCTCAAGTCAACTTACTGATTACTCACTGGGTTGTTGCAGATCTCAATCTAAACATTTAAAGAAGAATCATTTAAACAAAGAAAGCTGGATAAATCTAAATTTAGCAATATCTAGATTTAGATCCATCTCAACATCCTAGATTTATACAATAGATAAATATCATAAAATCAACTTGATAAAGTGAAAGCTTGAATTGAATGTAATTTTGGTCTCATGGATGAAGGAAAACTGGAATGAAAGAACAATAATAAAGGTTTCACCAGCACTTGATATAAAGTAATAATAGGGCATTAATTTAGCTTACCCAGTGTTGCACTCCAGCAAAACCCCTCTGAATTCTTTGCCTTTATGTTTTAAACACACTGTAATAATGTTTTCCATGCAGAATTCAACAACGACTGATAACTGAACCCCAATTTCAATGTTTACATCATTGACTTTGTCAGCCATCTTGGCTGGGGGCCTAAAAACTCACTCGACACTCACTAAATGTATCGAGCGCTATGGTGAAGACTCGAAAATCGCCACAGGACGATTATCCGTCATTACGATTCTAAACTATTTATATAATTGAGGTAATTCATAGCGCGTGCATTATATTTTTTGCTAAGCAGTCACAGTGGCTCAAAGAATGACCTGAGAACCATACTTATTGAACTTTGAGAGCGCAAATAATTGTGGTCATACTAAAACAAACAAAAGGCTGAAGGCAAATCATTATCTGCCAGTTCAGAAGTGAATTATAATACGCGTTTTAGTTTCTGCTTTTACCATCATGGTGAACATTGCCACAGTAATAAAGCGGACACTCCTATTTATTACTACTGCCCGAAATACAAATATTATACTAATGTAGATTCTATGTAAAGATAATATTGTATGATAAACAAATAAATACTGTCAATTCAAATGGTATTAAAACTAAGTTCCCTAAAAGTTCTTACAGGTCATGGAGCCGGAGCTTATCCCGGTTTCTCCGTGAAGGGGAAAATGTGACGATAATCACCTACTGGCCATGACGCTAGTCTGTCGCAGATTTTTACTCCCAAGCAATTTTATGTTGGTACTCATTTATACCTGGGCCGAGTGTGGAAAATGCGTGTTATGTGTGCCAATGAACACAACATCGGACCTAGCATTGCGCAACCAACCCATAACACAGGAAATTCGTTTCATCACCGGGGATTACGGCTTTAGGTCACCAGGCTGCGTTACACAATAATTGCTCCAGGATCAAAACCTCCCTGACCTCAAAGGTCAACGAAAACAACTCAAACTAACCTTTATGTTTAGAATTGTCAGTGGAAGGATTCTATCACCCCCTCCTCCCCCACTCGGAGAAATTTGTTATCCTAAAGTGTCCTAAACACATCATCAAACCATGAGAATTTGTAAACTGCATATCAAATACCTTATATAATAATTTAGCCCTACGTCACAAACAACTCAAATTGCTACACAAAAACACCACCCCATAAAAACAACTACAGAAACTCTTTCTTCATCCGTGCCACCTTTGACTGGAATCATCTCGAGGAACATACCATCAACTCACCATCAATCGAAATGTTCAGAGAAAGCCTGTCACGTCTGTAAACTGTCCGTTGTTATTACGCTTTTACTGGTTTCTTCAACGTGTTATACAGATAGGCCCTATAGATATGTCACTCGGTCAGGGAAAATAGAATGTTCAGGTCTAGGAAGAAAACACAAGTATCCAAATCAAGCATATCGTATAAAAAACTAAGCAATTGAAACCAATCACAACTTGCGATACGGGGCCCAATCACAGCCTAAAAACAACACAATATTATCAAACTTACTATACAAGTGTATACATGACATAGTACAACTCCCACACCCTCTCACACCTCAACTCATCTTCCCTCTAAGATGTGCACATGTGCGCATGCACACCAGATAATAAAAAGATGTGCACATTTGAAAAATGTCTTTACACAAGAATAAAACTAAAACACAAAATTCTTGTCTAATTTCCATTCTCATGCACCCAGTGCACACAATTCTTGTCTAATGTCCATTCTTGTGCACACAATTCTTGTCTAATGTCCATTCTCCTGCCCCCAGTGGACACAATTCTTGTTTAATGTCCATTCTCGTGCACCCAGTGCACACGATTGGCATCTATTTGTTGGTCAAACTTTGCACAACACCAAAAATGTGCACACAGAGATTAGAAATAACTACCAAAGGGAACATTAACGCCCAACCAAAAAATGTAGTCAAATTTTTGTCATAGCAACTCACCAACATGACAGAACTCGCCGTACCGTGTAATAAACAGCTGACAATGTCGTGTCCAAGTTTGAATAAAAACATCCAAGCAATGGCAATATAAGTCTTATAACATTAGCCTACACAACATGTTGCTATCACAAAACTGATCCAGAATTATATCTATATCTTAGCTACGCTTATTATACCACAACTCACTATACCTTATCATACCACAACTCACTATACCTTATTATACCACAACTCACTTTACCTTATTATACCACAACTCACTATATCTTATTATACCACAACTCACTATACCTTATTATACCACAACTCTCTATACATTATTATACTACAACTCACTATACCTTATTATACCACAACTCACTATACCTTATTATACCACAACTCACTATACCTTATTATACCACAACTCACTATACATTATTATACTACAACTCACTATACCTTATTATACCACAACTCACAACACAACTCACTATACCTTATTATACCACAACTCACTATACATTATTATACCACAACTCACTATACCTTATTATACCACAACTCACTATACCTTATTATACCACAACTCACTATACATTATTATACCACAACTCACTATACCTTATTATACCACAACTCACTATACCTTATTATACCACAACTCACTATACCTTATTATACCACAACTCACTATACCTTATTATACTCACAACTCACTATACCTTATTATACCACAACTCAATATACCTTATTATACCACAACTCAATATACCTTATTATACCACAACTCACTATACCTTATTATACCACAACTCACTATACCTTATTATACCACAATCAACGACGATCTAATAAACCGTATAAACCACAACTCACTATACCCTATTATACCACAATCAACGACGATCTAATAAACCGTATAAGATGCATTGTGGATTTGTAGGCAATGAACTACACCGACGGAACATCTGATAGACGACTTTGTATTTTTCGGAAAGGTACCTAAAACGGACATTTTAGACTGCCTCATGTGTAAATTAGTATCCAGCTGTATGCATATTATGAGGATGTTGCCAGAAAGTCAATATGGCAGGCAAGACAAGCTCACTAGACTGATGACGAAAAGGGAACTGGTGTGGGAGTGATAAACTGATGTAGAGTCAGTGAGAATATACACGGGGATGATAGGGATGATAAACTGATCGGGTATATTGATTTAGCTCAATTCAACGTATTTCCTATCGTAGCTTGTTTTTCTGCAAAAGATACATTAGTGCTCGATTCTAAATATAATAATATTCGATATTATCATTTCCATAGTTGTGTCTTTTTCCAAGCCTTCAGTTCTTGCAATTTTCTTTCTTACCACGAAAGAAACAACCACGATATTTCTTTCTGTAATCACTGCATTTTCGTCCGTCTTTTTCTTTCAGTTTCTCTCTCAGCTTTTTATTTTTATCTTAGAGAGGGGTGTCAAAAAAAAAGATGAGCTTATATTATATTGGTCTACCTCTGTAATGCAGACCTATAGAAAACCTTTAACTTCATGCTGTTATGCTTACGGTATATATATATCTATGTAGGCTATTTAATTATTTTCAGTTTCCACATAGCTGGCATATTTTCAGATAATAATATAGTATAAAGATCATTCACAGGCCAGATCATTCAATGAACCAAATTGAATTGCAAAAAGATATCCTCTTTGCTTGAAAAGTCGTCTTTTAGTCACAGTTATTGCCGATAAGGTTTAGATTATGGTGGTTTTGGGTACTTTTCTGAAGTTAAAAGGATAATTATGCTTCAAACAAAAGGAAGAAAATTAAAATGAATCGTAAAATAATTGGGTTCCTGCATTCTGCTAAATGCATGTATTGATTAAACACGTGGAATATCTTACAGAATGTTTTGGAAAACAACCATACTACTGCTGGCGACTGCAATGCACTAATACTGAAACGAAAGCACTGAAGAAAAAGTCATGTCCTATGTTGAAGGTGTGTCTATTACAAAATAATTGAAAAGCTGTCATATCTTCAAGAAAAAAGTGAGCAAAACCAAATTCATTTCACGATGAGAGATATTCGTATGGGTCGCTCACATTTTAATCATTTCCAATTATGAATCATGTGTTTTTCATAGATCTAGATTCTGGATCTAGATCTAGTTATGCTCACCTGTCTCCGGCCCGACCAGTTCTTGAGTTCTTATTCTTATTCTTATTCTACGTTTCTATGAAAACAGATCTATTCTAGATCTAGATATTATAGATCTGGAGGTTTCACAAAATGGTCCATCCCTATTTCCCTCTTTTGTAAAAGTTTACATGTTATTTTTCTTACAAGTGTTATATACCATGTTTAAAGCTTGGAACCTGAGGATTCCAGATATATAGCCCTATATATGGCAGATTTCACAAAAATGGAACCCAATGATAACTTAACTCAAAATTAATTCCTCAAAGTCTAATTGATGAATCTTCTTAACATTTTGTCCATGGAATAGCTTTGACATCGCAGATATAAAAAACATAATATTGTGAAATTTGCTTTCAATTTGTGTGTTTTTGTGAATATTTTTGGGTGTGAACGTCAGCAATTCAGACTGATGACATTTCCTCTTTTTAATATGTCCTTTTCACCTTAAGGTAGGTGAGGTCAACGACCTTTTATTCTGTTTTATTCATGTGGAAGAGTTTTCTAAATATTTATCTTTTCAGTGATCATGTGAAAGATTATTAACAACTGATGTCTACAAATGAAAATTTGATGAGTTCCCGTTTTTAGAAAATCCTTTTAGAGAATTTATCGAGTGATCATTCTGCTCAAACTGAAAATACGGTAAACTTCAGATTTTAACAAGTTATTATGTAACAGACTGATGTCTTCAAATGAACACGTAGTAAGAGCTGAAAAAACAGTTGAAAAATATATGAAAGAGAGGCGTTTTATGATCTGAAAAGTTGGTGAAAACGTTTTCCTACGAGCCATATATCCTGTAAAGACATAAAAAAATCATAGAGGTAACACTAAATGAGAGTGAGAAAGTTGATTGAGACTACCATCAGTCTGCAAAAAACCTATTGTGTGACAAAATTAAGTCCGGCAATTTTTTTGATTGAAATTATTTTTAATAAATAAAGCTTGTTAAGACAATAATTGGCAATACGGAGTTTAGAAGTCACTATCATTGTATGGTTCACCTCGTATTGCCAATTATCTTGTCTTTATTTATTGAGAAATCATGAAATTTACTAATGTTTTTAAATAAGTCAGGTTTTGGCAACCCATCTAACCTGAATCAGAATCTAACCTTCAAGTCCTTGCTGATGTCCTCATCGCCACATTTTGTGACTGTAGATAGTTGACACATCCGTAAGAGTAATGAATGATGATCGGCCAATCAGAAAGGAGAAAAACGGCGTTAGATTCATGATTGCTCAGGTTACATCTCGCGTTGCATTAGCAAAACCTGCTTCTCTCTTATTCGATCTGATGAAACTTTTGTAAAGAAGTCTCGGCAATCAGTAGTCTCATGGTATTTCTCATCGGGTTAAATAGACTTTTACTCTAAAATTTAATTTCGATAATTGAGCATACGGGAACGGAAGTCCATTACAACGATAGAAACTCTATGTCAATCACAGAATTTTGCAAAAACGGTCTTCTTAAAGGCATTGGTTTTCAATCACAATTTTACTAAAAATGAAAATTTAAACGAGACGAGAGAGAAAGTAATTGGACTAATCTTAGAACACAGGTCCAAACCAGATGCCCAAGTCGTTCGTCACTAAATAAACGTGAGGAAACCACTCCGTGGTCGTTCTGTATTCTGGCGTTGGAAGAATTTCAGTTATGCCCCTTGAAAGACACAAGTTTGTGCTAGTCTAGTTTGCATATCTCTTAAAGTGTATATCTGGATCCTCATGTTCTAGCTTTAAGATAGTATCAATAAGACTTGTAGGAAATTAACATGTATATTTCAAGTTAAGGATGGAACCATTTTTGTGAAACCTGCCGTATGGTAGATTTTCAAAAATCCCAATGATAACTTGAACTCTTCAATTAATCTTTCTCAAAGTCTAATTGATGAATCTTCCTAACTTTGTCCATGTCTAGTTTTGACTGCAAATATAAAACATAATATTGTGAAATCCTCTTTCAATTTGTGTGTTTCGTGAATATTTTTTTGGGGGAAAAGAACAATTCAGACTGATGACATTTCCTCGATATATATGTCCTTTTCACCTTAAGGTAGGGTGAGGTCATCGACCTTTTTATTCTGTTTTCTTTAATCCATGTGAAAGAGAATTTTTCAAAAAAATTTGATGAGATTTAAAAAATCTTTTGCAGTGATCACATCCAGGTTCCAGACGCTATAAAACAACTGTGGTCATCTGATCAACAGTAAGAGCTGAAAAAAACAGTTGAAAAGGATATATAAAGGGCGTTTTATGATCTGAGTGAAGAAATTTTAGACTACGGCCATATATCTTAAAAGAACATAAAAAAAATCATAGGAACTCTAAACCAGATGCCCGGAGACTACCATCAGTCTAAATAAACGCCAGGAAAAAATTATTTTTCGATTTGGGATCGTGCAGTTGTGTAACATTCGTCACTGGCATTGGACTTAGTTATCTTGTGTAAAAGCCTATTGAGAAATTATGAAATTTTGTTTTTAAAAAGTCGGTTGGCTTTGCAGAATAATTTCCTTTTGATGTCCCTAAAGTCATATATCTGACGGCCATGTTCTAAGCACAAAAATTAATTTCATGATGGCCATCAGAAAGGAGACCTGTAAGAATAATGTCATGTACATTTTGACAAAAGAGGAAATGCTTTGGACCATTTTGTGAAACCTGTTTAAGAGAAGTCCGGCAATCAATAGGCTTTCATGATTTATTACCTAATAAATAAAAGTCAGATAATTGGCAATACGGGAGGTTTAGAAGTCCATTGCAACTGTTAGAACTCTATGTCTCCACTATGCACAGTCCGCATAACAATACGAATTTTACTGAAATTGATTTAAACGTGAGCAAAAGCTGAGCATCAGGTTGGTAGAGTTCAAGACTTAACCACCCTCCCAGTTCTCCGAGAAGCAATGAATGATTAAGAAGTTTGTGCTTCTAGTGGGGCGCTCTATGTAACTGACTGTAGATAGTCGGAGGAGGGAGGGGGAGTGATCAGATGGGAGGGGGGGGGCACGTATGTGGATGGAAAAGAACTGATGCTCTATTTTTTGTTACATTTAAAACAAATAATTCTCTGATCTCTCTCCACATCTCTTTTTCACTCCTCTCTATTGGCAAATATCGCCTATACATTGTGCATCCTCATTTATATAAGTCGTGAAGTTTTGTGCCGTTTCAGCAGAAGTTACATTTAAATAAGATCTAATTCTGATGAGTATGTGCTTTACAATCACAGAATTTTACAATAGAGAGAAAGAGTTTTGCCATCCACTGAAAAGAGAGAGGATAAGTCATCGGGGGAGAGAAAGACTCCGAGGTGTCGGGAAACAGAGAAAGACTTCAATCAGCAACAAAAACTCTCCAAAACCAGAAAGATTGTTGCCGACTAAATCAATGTCAGGAAATTTCCTCGTACGTGCGGGATCAGTCCCAGTCCCATGATTCACATAGAGCTACCTCAGAAAAGCATGCTAATTTCCCGTCCTCATGATCCTTTGCTATCTCTTAAACAGGTTTCACAAAAATGGTTTTTCCATAATTGCTTTCTCTTTTGTCAAAATGTACATGTCATTATTCTTAAAAGTCTGAATCGACCATGTTAAAGCTTATTAATATTATGAGGATTCCAGATATATGACTTTAAGAGAAGCAAAGGATTTTGAGTAAATAGCTTTAAAATCATTGTTTTTTGAAGAAGACAAACTGTGAAAATGGTGGTCCAATGCCAGTGAAATGTTACACGAACTCACGGCCCTGTTGGACTTTTTAAACGTTATTTAGTTACCAATTATCTCATCTTTATTTATTAGAACATTATAAGCATGATGGAAGTCTGTGAAAGTGTTTCCGACACTCGTGAAGTACGGCCGGTGCCTTACCGTTTTAATGACTTGCGTGCTCCTGATGCCGAAAACTGATGCTTATTTTTTGTTACATTTAAAACAAATAATTCATGATTGTACACCCATTAACTATGCTTATTCGTTTACAATTTTATTTTGCCATTCACTATAAGTCATAAAAGCAGGTTTTTCTAATGCAATCAAATCTAACCTGAACGATATTTGCCAATAGAGAGAGAGAAGGCGGAGGGAGAAAAAGAGAAGGGCGTCTCTGTTCTTATGCAGAGAGTCATCGTCTAACGAAAAGGTCTTTGCCGACTATGGTTCTTTTTTGCTCATAAGGAGACCAGTCCCAGTCCCATGATTCACATAGAGCGCGAATGGACAATTGTCCCAAAAGCAAAACTTTCATGATTTCTCAATAGTCTTACGGAAAGATGAACAACAAAGAAAATAGGTTGACGCTATTACCGTTATTAGATCACAGAGACCTGACTAAAATTATTTTTTGTGTTCGACCATAAGGTCACGCAGTCCGTTAGTAGTCTCATGATATTCTAACTCTCACTAAAAAGTTACCTATGAATTTTTTTGTGTCTTTTACAGGATGAATGGCCATAGGAATACGTTTCTTTCACTCCAGATCATAAAACAGCGCATTTACATTATTTTCAACTTTTTTTTTAGCTCTTACTGTGGGTTCATTTGTAGACCGTAATTGTTGCATAATAACGAAAATCTGAACCCTGCCTCACGTGATCACTGCAAAAGATAATTTTCTTTTAGACCTGCCCAAATTTTCTTTGAAAAATTCTCTTTCACATAGAATTTGAAGAAAACAGAATAAAAGGTTGTTGACCTCACTTACCTTAAGGTGAAAAACGACTTATTAAAAAGAGGGAAATGCCAACAATCTCAATTCATGACATTTGCACTTTAAAAATATTCACAGTACACACAAATTGAAAGCAAATTTCACAATATTATTTTCTTTATATCTGCAATGTCAAAGCTATACATGGACCAAATGTTAAGAAGAGTCATCAATTGGACTTTGAGAAAGATTCAATGAAGAGTTCAAGTTATGATTGGGTCCCATTTTTGTGAAACCTGCCATCTATAGATCCAGATCTAGTTTTAGTCAGTAAATGGGATAATCGCACGCCAAGATTTCACCTTGAATACGATTGCAAACCCAGTTTATGCTCGATACTGGGCATGGTCCTGATAGCCATCTTTCACTTGCTCATACTCCTCGATCGCTAGAGCACCGTGCGATGTGTTATGAAGGGCCTCTGACTCTCACATGTGTATTCTCCAGTCTTCGCCCTATTATTATTACTCCCATTTTAGCATAATAAATGAAGTTGAAAATACACTGCGGAGGAGTAATAATAGGGGGCGAATTTGGCCGGGCATGCGGGCCTTGAAGTCGACTTCCTATTATTACTCCCACTTTAGCACCGCTGACTATAGGCACAATAGTGGGAATTAAACTGTGGCAGTGCTAAAGTGGGAGTAATAATAAAAGTAATAGGGAGACGCCTTGGGCCGGGTAAGCGGGGCTTCAAGTTGTCTTCCTGTTATTACTCCCACTTTAGCACCGCTGACTATAGGCACAATGGTGGGAAATACACGTCGGTGGTGCTAAAGCGGGAGTAATGATATAGATACTACTGACTTGGAAACACAAGAGTGGGGATTTTTGTTGTTTGTTTTGTTTGTTTTCATGCATGGCGGCAAGTCCCCCTGAACCCCCGCCCCCCCCCCCATTTTCCTCAAGAAGAGGATAAAACTGAGAAACAGAACCAGCAAGGAGATAAAATAATATTATTATTATTCCCCGCCATCAGGAAACAAGAATTGCGTTGGTCAGCTATTTTGAAGGAGGCAGACACAAAGAGTATAAATATATTCAAATATCGACATAGGCTCACTGTTTCTATTAATGCAGAACCCCCACTCTCTCCCCAGGAGAAGCTATGAATATCTAATAAGAATTTATCTCTCCAGTCTCAGTCCTGGAGTTAGGCCGAGAGGAAATGAGACCTCAGAACAAAGATATAGGTTAGTCCTAGTGGAGTGTCGAGAGTGAGCACCGCCAAGTGTCCAATGGTCATATGTCAGTATTTTTTGTCAGACTCAGTCCGGAGACTTATGAGAAGTGAGAGGAGAGGGAATCACTATCACGGTAGGCTAGCCTACATCGCAGTCAGTAGGCCTGAGTCGAGAGAGAGAGAGTGAGAATGTGATCGCGGTATGTGTTTTTCAGTGAGTCAGGTCGGCGATAGATTGCGAACAGTATCGTTTAACTATTTTCGAGTTTGATACTGTCTGGTGATGCTAAAGTGTGATTATGCTCAGTAAATTAGTAAAGTAAAGACAGATAGATCTAGAGCTAGATCTATATCTATGAGATCAATACAATGCCTATAACATCAGTACTGCTAATCAGTTCTGTTTGTTGTGTCTGTTAACACTTTACTGAAAAGCGGTTCGCTCAGCCAGCACAATGGCTGCCACATGCTAGTTGGCTCGCTGATAATCATCGCTGCGGCGCGAGGCTGCCCACAAAGTTTTATGAGAAGTGTGACTTCTGACCAGGTCATCACCAATCTATTGAATTCATGCATGGCGATCATCTGGTCTTACCCAAGCCAAGCCAAACTAGGATGATTCCATTCTTTTCAATTTAGTAGGAGACAACAAGACCAATTACATATCTGTGCAAACACACATTCTTATTATCAGCTCAATCATACACGTTCTCAAAACAGACCAGCTTACATTTACACCCCTCTGGTGATGGATTTGTCCTGGTAGGATCATTCCATTTTACAATAGTGGTGACTAATAAATGAAATTTGTATAACAAACCTACTTCATGCATAATGCAGCTGTTAGCATCGTTACTACCAGCTGTCCAAGGCAAAGAATGATGGACACACTCCTAAAAATATTAGTCCGTTACGAACCCTGAGATCACTGCCATGGGGGATAGTGTACTGAGATCACTGCTATATATATGTGAATGTAGATTAATAAATATATTATGTAATGGTCTAATGTTGCATTGCGAAAAGAAAATTGCCAGCAAGTGACCAATGATGTGTTGTGTTATAGCAAAATTGAATGTTGTACCTTAAATGTTTTTTTTATCTCTCTCTTTCTGTTGTTTTCACCAGAATTGATACTCTCAGACAGTTAAACACAAATTCCAAGAATTTGATTCATCACTTTGTTTGTTGAAATCTGACAGAGTTTTATTTTTTAAAATGGCTTTGCGGCATTTAGTTTCAAATGCTCTTGGTTCTAGAGTATCACCAGAGACATTGAAGTTATACACTTCCTGTCAATCAGTTTTAACTTTGAGGGGAATTGTCAACAAACAATGCGTTCATAGTTCCGGCAGCCCAGTGAAAGCCCATTTAGATTCACAGCAAGACCGTCTTCTTCAGCCTGTCACTACTGCCATCAGCACCCCTCTGCACGGCCACAGTTTGCACACTTCGTCTTGGTCTTTAGCTGGACACAGCAAGTGGGCAAACATCAAACACGTTAAAGGAGCTCAAGACAAATTGAAGGGACAAAGAGCGGCTGTGCTTTCTAAACAACTTCAAGTTATTCTATGTGAGTGATCAAAATTGTGTTCTTGTTGACTACATTGCTGTGCTGATATGACTATTCTTGCTACAACTTATGACTTTAAAGAGGGGAATGAGGTGACCGAGTGGTTACAAGGCATTGTCCTGTGACCCACAGGTACTGGGTTTGAGCCCCACTTCAGACTTTTTTTTTCCGTGGGCAAGAAAATGTACCCTATTTGCTCACTTTGACAACATGGGTGATTCCTGTTGCATTGAGTGTAAGCTCGACTATAGTCTATATACCTTTCTCAAAAGAAATTAGAATGCCAATTTTGGTGCCCCAGCGGTAGGCACAAATTTATTCTTTTTTATTCATTGTTAAGAAGTGAGAGGGAAGAAATTTAGATCAATCCTTTTTTTTTACAGTTTCTTATTTATACTGTTAATGTTTCTTCAATAGTATTTTTTTAATATGTTGTAAATCGATCTGTAAATTTCACTCTTTAGGGGGGGGGGTGGCTGTTTGGATGCATGTTTTAATTTCCAGTTCAGTAGAAAAGTTTGATGAAATAAGTATAGATCTAGTCCTAAGGTAATAACAAGATTTAGTCAACTCCAGTTGTCAAGAAAAAGTCTTACTAGAAACAGTTGAAATTTAGTATAAAATAAGAAACAAAATTTTCATTCTTTACCTGTCACCAATTTATTAAGTATTTCTTCCTGAATTTCTTTTTTCAGCTAGAAACCCAGAAACAAATCCTAAGCTGAACTTTGAGTTGGCCAACGTAATAAAAAGCGCTCGCTCTAACAACGTCCCTAATGATATTATTGACAGGGCCATAGACAGAGTGGTATGACTCATTTTCTCATTTTGTCTGTGTATTGTATTGTCTTTGATAAATCAGTCAGAATTTGGGAACAAGTTGCAATTGATTTTGAACGAAGCACCTCCTGTGATTATTATTGAAGGATTAGTGGGAAAATTTTATTTTTTTCTATGGGGGACTGCCCTTGTGCTGACTATGTTATGGACAAAATTTGATGACATCCCTTGTGGACTGACTATGTTATAGACAAAATTTGATTTTTTTCTATGGGGTGACAGCCCTTGTGCTGACTATGTTATAGACAAAATTTGATTTTTTCTATGGGGGTACAGCCTTTGTTATGGACTTGTGCCCTTGACTATGTTATAGACAAAATTTGATTTTTTCTATGGAGGACAGCGCTTGTGGTGACAATGATCTTTTCGGTAAAACTTTTTTGCTGTTGTAAAATGCATAGAGCCTGGCTCAGTCAGGGTTATGTGCTGTATAAATGAAATTCATTAATGTCATTACTGTAACATATCTAGATTTTGACTTTACTAAATCTTGTCCTTTCTTACTTTATTTTTATTTTTACAGTCAAAATTGCGAAATCCCTCAAGTCTAACTGTTTTTGACGGCAGGGGTCTTTCCAACACAGGCATTCTCATCGAGTGTTTTTCTATCAACCCCAAACATACACAACAAATTCTCCAGGGAATGGTGAAAAAATATGGGTACGTCAGACATCACAGTTTCATTTATGTATTTGCCTGCCTCAGTTTCAACAAAGTGCATATAAAGTGATGGGGGAAAAATTTGTCAATTATCAATACAAACGTCTTTTGACACTACACAAGATATTTGCAATCATATTATAGTGACTGCTTCAAATACCATTACATAGGATTGAAGCTACTGGTAGGTCCTATTTCTTTTCTTCACTCTTTAACTTATTTTTCATCTAGCTGCCTCCTCTTCATTCACTCTTTCACTTATTTTTCATCTAGCTGCCTCCTCTTCATTCACTCTTTCACTTATTTTTCATCTTGCTGCCTCCTCTTAACTCACTCTTTCACTTATTTTTCATCTTGCTGCCTCCTCTTAACTCACTCTTTCACTTATTTTTTATCTTGCTGCCTCCTCTTAACTCACTCTTTCACTTATTTTTCATCTAGCTGCCTCCTCTTCATTCACTCTTTTCACTTATTTTTCATCTAGCTGTCTCCTCTTAACTCACTCTTTCACTTATTTTTCATTTAGCTGCCTCCTCTTAACTCACTCTTTTCACTTATTTTTCATTTAGCTGCCTCCTCTTAATTCACTCTTTTCACTTATTTTTTATCTAGCTGCCTCCTCTTAATTCACTCTTTTCACTTATTTTTCATCTAGCTGCCTTCTCTTCATTCACTCTTTCCCTTATTTTTCATCTTGCTGCCTCCTCTTAACTCACTCTGAAACCACCAGTAGTTTAAAGACTTGCAATGCAACAACCAAATAGAATTTTAACTCCATGTTAAATTAGATCATACTGTACTGTCATTTTTTTTAAAAATCTTGCTTCCATTTTTTGTCCAGTCTTTCCGCAGTCACATCCTTATTAGGCCTGGACGTGGTCCCGTTTAAGTAATTGGAC
This sequence comes from Doris montereyensis, assembly GCA_037039925.1. NCBI lineage: Eukaryota > Metazoa > Mollusca > Gastropoda > Nudibranchia > Dorididae > Doris > Doris montereyensis. The sequence goes on from JAXRKP010000046.1 coordinate 348,895, forward strand.
ATGGTGAGATAATCTAGAGTACAGCCAAAGCAGACAGGGCAGGGTCCGTTTAAGTAATCACATAATTGTCTTCTCAGGGGTTCTGTTCTCCGTCGAAGTAAACATTTCCTGTGGGGCCACGTTTCCTGTTGAAGTAATCATTTACCACGGGGTCCTGTGAAACCTTATAAAAAGATCTTAAGCAAACAAGTAAAAGCTGAATAGCGAATGAGAGAGGGAGACGAAGGGAACTGATTAGAAACAAGGTGCCCACAGAACATTGTATCATAACAGAACAATAGACAGGACGGCCAAAGGCAAACACAAGAGTGAAAGGAGGGGCTGTTTTGATAACAGAAGGAAAATGGTAGGGTCAACACACACACATATGCGCACAAACCATGTATCATTTAGTTTAGTTATACATAGATATTTAGTTCTAACTTTAATGAGTTATAGCCACGCCAACTATTTCCTGGGCTAAAGTTCATACGTATCAGTGACATAACCTGTGTACAACCGTATACCGGTTTCAATACCCCAAAATGATGAGGAATTTTAAAATCTTGAAAATAAAAGAGAAAAAACCCCAGATGAAATAGGGAAGAGAAAGTTATCATCATCATCCTCACCATATCATCATGGCAAAAAAACCCAATACAAAATGAAACAAAACATTTGATTTCTTTCTCAGGTATGCACACATTTCTTTCTTTCTTTCTTTATCAGTTTCCATTCTACCTTTCGGTGTATGGGTTCAGGTGCCCGATATGATCTTTGTCCAGGCTGCCCTGTCCTGACATTTTCTGTTTCCTTCCAAAAAAGCTAAATCCCTTTGTCCAAACTCTTCCCATTGTTCCTGTTTTGCTTTTCTCATTTCCTCTTTGGTGATAGTTCTTTTACTCACGTAATCTTTCCTATTCTCTGGTCTCTTTGTTTGCAAGTATTTCTTCCAGGCATCCTTCTTTTCTTTGATCTTAGTCTTGACATTCTCATTCCACCATGCTGTTCTTTTCTTATCTCCCTTAATTTGTTTCCTACCACAGATCTCTTCAGTACAACTGAGAAGTGTTTCTTTATACATTTGCCACTTTTCTTCTGTTGTGCTATCATGCAGATCCATCTGCCTTTCACTGGTAAATCTTTTTATCCTAGATTGGTATATCTGTTTTACTATTGGTTTATTTAGTTCCTCTATTTTGAGTTTAGTAGCTTTCTTCTTTTTCCTTTTCTGTTTGTTTTCTTCAGTCAGTAATCTCAATTTGGCAATCACTAGGTGATGATCACTAAATATTTCACCTCCTCTGCTTACTCTAGCATCCATTGTACTATAAAAAAAGGAGCTGCTAACTATTATGTAGTTTATGATTGACTCTTCACATCTGTCTTCATTTGCTCTTGTATATTTGTGGATATCTTTATGAGGAAAAAATGTGTTAGCTATTTTCATGTTATTTTTATGCAAATATCTATTAGTCTCTCTCCATTTGGAGAAGTTGTTGTCTCACCTTATTTACCTATTACTCCTTCTGACGTTTCTATATTGTTGCCTACTCTAGCGTTTAAATCTCTTAAAACCATTAGTTCCTGTTTGGGTTTGAGATTTTCTGCAGCTATTTTGAAGATATCTTTTTCTTCTTTGGTGGCATGTTTGTTTGGTCCATAAGCTACTAATAATTTAATTTCTCTTCCTTTTGGTTTAATATTTACTTCTTATAGCCGTGGGCTTATAAATTTCCAACTTTTAAGTAGCATTTCTTGCCTTTTATGCATTAGGAGGCCTACTCCTAGTTTAGCTCTATCTTTGACATCTACTCCTGAGAAGATTAAAGTATGATTTGGTCCTATAGTTTCTATTCCTTTGTCCTTTTTTCTTTGTTTCTGTAATAGCCAAAATGTCTACTTTGAATTTTTTTCAGTTCTTCAACTAATTTTATCTCTTTTCCATTTATTTCCCTAACATTCCATGTTCCAAAAATCACAGTCTGTGCTCGTTTCCATGTTCGTCGTTTAAAGGTCAAGCTGGGTATATTGTATTCATTTCTCTGAATCAGTTTGATTTGGGATAAGCAGGGGATTAGCCCACTGTACCCTAGGTAGATGGTGGGGCTGCCGCTTTGAACCCCCTACCAGGCCTTATTATTTTCTGTCAGGATTAACTCCCTTAGCCTTAAGTCACCCACAACTGGCTTGCAAGGCAGCAAGTTGTTTTCTGTCAGGGTTAACTCCCTTAGCCTTTGGTCAATGAAGACCCGCCTGTAAGGCAGCAGGAGACTCATGGAGAGTGGGATCGTCTACTCCCCGTATAGGTGCTTACCTGTCCATTGCCCAGGTATGCACACATACGTTCACAAATTTAATAGAATCCAAATCCTGCAATCAACGCTTATGGTGGACATGGTTGAACTTATACTCATCAACAAAAACTAAAATGACATCACAAACAAAGGCGAAGGGAAGGTGAATGATTTAGGAAACAGTGAATAGAGTCACCAACCAAGAGGACTGTGAACACAATGCAGGCCAAGACAAGATCTGCGGGAGGAAAAGCAATCGTGACAGGAAAAGTAATCACAGGGCTAAAAAATATCTGTTAAAAACAGGTATGGGAGGTCAAATATCAGTGACCTCCCGTCACAAGTTATTAAGTTAGCTAGGGAATATAAGGCTATGTAGGAGAGAGTCAAGGCTGTTTGGGCGACAAATACTATTTCCGCCTTCACTTAGATAAAGACAAGCAGTGAGGCAAAGGGCATGTCGGAAGTGAACGAAATGACATTGAATAATATGAAAGCCCCATATGAATAAAGACGAGACAAAAATAAGGAAAAGACAAATTTTTTTTAATGACAATGGGGATTAAACTTGCGACCTGTGCGTAAAAGGGAGCGTAGTTAGCTCGGTTTGTATCGTTTCACGGCGAGGCGATGGGTGCTGACGCAGAGGTCGTTGGTTCGATCCCCATTGTGGCCAGGATTTTATTCTGTCTATTCCTTGTATTTGTCTCATGACTGTCTTTGTTCCTATGGACCTTTCATATTATTTTTTTTGCTTTTGAGTTAGGGTTTTTGATGTTAGTATATATATGAGTAACTGTCAAATATAGTCATCCTATATATGATTGAAAAGTTTGTAGCGTCCTTGGTTGCCAAGGAAACGGCCGCCATTTTGGATTTTGATCCAATTTCCAAAATCTATCTCCTTTCTGAGGTATGAATAAAATCACTCAAAACCTGTGCAGATCGTTTTTTCCATTCAATATCTACAGAATGACGTCGGGTCTTTTAGATATTTTGGATGTTTTTTTAAAATGAATTTTTGAAAATAGTATATTGTTTATAAGCAAAAAATGACCTGTTTTGTTTTTTTTCCTTCTATTCCTATACTTGTGAGTGTGTTTACATACGCGTGATGCTGGCCTTCACCTCTTATGTCACAAAGAGCTCGGCCACTTGATGTGCCATGTTCGCGAAATCCAAGCAAAAGACCTGTGTTGCCATGATTAGCCGTCACTAGAGGGTTTTCAGTGCCAATCTTCTCAGTCAGTGTTAGGGTAATTTACGTCAAAATTTTACTGTTTTTACCTATCCTCGCCTACAAAATATTGTGTAAACAAAATAAATATATGCCATATGGACATTTTTTTGCCATAAGCTTGTAGATAAATGATCGTTCTATCTGAATATGCAAAGAACAGAAAATCAACATTTTGGTCCCAAACTCGCCAGTCCAGGTGGTGGCCCCCCATTAATGTCATGTTGAAAGTATGGACATTGCCCAGGCCTATTCGTTATTGACTTCAGGTGAAACTGAGATGAAATAAAACTTCTAATGGCCAGGTTTTAGATATTCAGAGAAGTATTAAAGTAAAGTAAGATTTATTTTAAAGCAAATTTTAAAAACATGGCTTCCAACTGCTTAAATAATATCTGGATATTTTATCTACTGATATAACCATTTGGTTAAATTAAATACATCTGAGCTAAGTAATTGCATGAGGTCCACTAGTACTTTAGAACGGGCATATCCTTTACCTGTATTTTTGTTTTCTGTGTGTCAAATCAGATTCAACCTCAGGGGCATATCCTTTACCTGTATTTTTGTTTTCCGTTTGTCAAATCAGATTCAACCTCAACGGGCATATCCTTTACCTGTATTTTTGTTTTCCGTTTGTCAAATCAGATTCAACCTCAACGGGCATATCCTTTACCTGTATTTTTGTTTTCCGTTTGTCAAATCAGATTCAACCTCAACGGGCATATCCTTTACCTGTATTTTTGTTTTTTGTCAAATCAGATTTCCGGGCATATCCTTTACCTGTATTTTTGTTTTCCGTTCGTCAAATCAGATTCAACCTCAACGGGCATATCCTTTACCTGTATTTTTGTTTTCCGTTTGTCAAATCAGATTCAACCTCAACGGGACATATTCTTTGCCTGTAATTTTTGTTTTCTGTTTGTCAAATCAAATTTAACCTCAAAGGGGCATATCCTTTACCTGAAATTTTTGTTTTCCGTATGTCAAATCAGATTCAACCTCAACACCTCTGCTTTGGACCTGTTTGAGCACAAAGGACTGATTGAAGTTGATTTACCAGAGGATGAAATGACCATAGCTCAGTCTGATCCGAACAAGTTTCCCTGGACAAACACATTGATATAGCCATTGAGACTGGGGCAGAGGAAGTCACTTTAGAGATGGACTCAGAAAAACCTTATTTACAGGTGGTCATTTGCTTCAACTTGAGTTTCCATTGGTTCAGATGCTTTATGTCATACTACTACTACAGTCCTTGATTCACTTTTAATCAAACACCGGTTGCTTGATTTAGTTTTTCTTAAAATCATCTACGCTACATTGACTTGTTTTAGTTCTTTCCATATGTAAGCAAAGTGTATTTTAGCTGCTTATGTGTGCAGTTTTATCCCATTTCAAATCTTCAAAGTGGGTACTTGCGTTAAAAGATTTCTGAATGCCTTTTTAACCTCATCAGGAGGTGTGTGATTCAGTCAGTATTGTTAAATTCTTGAATTTTTGTTTTGAATCTCGTCATTGGGAAAACAGGCTACATGTATTAGTATTTCTATTTATCAAAATCACTAGAAAAAACCCATCTCCCTATAGCTACTAGTCTTATCAGAGATGGACACAAAACTCACCACAAACCGTGACTTCCATGGATGAGACTTTAAGAAACATCAGTAATATCTTTTTTCATATTCAAATGAAAAGAGAGAGAGAGAGAGAGAGAGAGAGAGAGAGAGAGAGAGAGAGAGAGAGAGAGAGAGAGAGAGAGAGAGAGAGAGAGAGAGAGAGAGAGAGAGAGAGAGAGAGAGAGAGAGAGGGAGAGAGAGGGAGGGAGGGAGGGAGGGAGGGAGGAGGGAGGGAGGGAGGGAGGGAGGGAGGGAGGGAGGGAGGGAGGGAGGGGGAGGGAGGGAGGGAGGGAGGGAGGGAGGGAGGGAGGGGAGGGAGGGAGGGAGGGAGGGAGGGAGGGAGGGAGGGAGGGAGGAGGGAGGGAGGGAGGGAGGGGGGAGGGAGGGAGGGAGGGAGGGAGGAGGGAGGGAGGGAGGGAGGGAGGGAGGGAGGGGGAGGAGGGAGGAGGGAGGGGAGGGAGGGAGGGAGGAGGGAGGGAGGGAGGGGAGGGAGGGAGGGAGGGAGGGAGGGAGGGGGAGGAGGAGGGAGGGAGGGAGGGAGGGAGGAGGGAGGGGGAGGGAGGGAGGGAGGGAGGGAGGGAGGAGGAGGGAGGGAGGGAGGGAGGGAGGGAGGGAGGGGAGGGAGGGAGGGAGGGAGGGAGGGAGGGAGGGAGGGAGGGAGGAGGGAGGGAGGGAGGGGGAGGGGAGGGAGGGAGGGAGGAGGGAGGGAGGAGGGAGGGAGGAGGGAGGGAGGAGGAGGGAGGGGAGGGAGGGAGGAGGAGGGAGGAGGGAGGGAGGAGAGGAGGGAGAGGAGGGAGGGAGGGAGGAGAGAGGGAGGGAGAGAGAGGGAGGGAGGAGAGAGAGGGAGGAGAGAGAGAGAGAGCGAGAGAGGGAGGGAGGAGGGAGGGAGAGAGAGAGAGAGAGCGGAGGGAGGGAGAGAGGGAGGGAGAGAGAGAGAGAGAGAGCGAGAGAGAGAGAGGAGGGAGGGAGGGAGGAGGAGGAGAGAGAGGGAGAGGGAGGGAGGGAGGGAGGGAGGGAGGAGAGAGGGAGGGAGGGAGCGAGAGAGAGAGAGAGAGAGAGAGAGAGAGAGAGAGAGAGAGAGAGAGAGAGAGAGAGAGAGAGAGAGAGAGAGAGAGAGAGAGAGAGAGAGAGAGAGAGAGAGAGAGAGAGAGAGAGAGAGAGAGAGAGAGAGAGAGAGAGGGAGGGAGAGAGAGAGAGGGAGAGAGAGAGGGGGAGGGGGAGGCTGAGAGAGGAGTGAGAGAGAGAGAGAGAGAGAGAGAGAGAGAGAGAGAGAGAGAGAGAGAGAGAGAGAGAGAGAGAGAGAGAGAGAGAGAGAGAGAGAGAGAGAGAGAGAGAGAGAGAGAGAGAGAAAGAGAGAGAGAGAGAGAGAGAGAGAGAGAGAGAGAGAGAGAGAGAGAGAGAGAGAGAGAGAGAGAGAGAGAGAGAGAGAGAGAGAGAGAGAGAGAGAGAGAGAGAGAAGGGGAAGGGAGGGTGAGAGAAATATATATATATATATAGAGAGAGAGAGAGGGAGGAAGGGAAGGGGAGAGGAGAGGCACTGCCTTTGTATTACTGTAAAGGACATTTATCCTAGCAGGAATCACTACAAATGTGGTTGGTTATAAAGCATTGCAGATAGGATGAAAGCTCCTGTCATTATTCTTTTGCATTTTTTATTTCCATTTTTAATTTAATTCACCCTTACTTAAATTACCATCAGCAATGGATTGGGTAAATTAAAAAAAAAAGAAGATTAATCAGTATGTTACTTCATTGTTTAATTATTTCCCTTTCAGTCAGCCTGTAGCCTTTATGGAATTAATGTTTTTTTTATGTAGATAAGTGTCATTACTGTTATCCTTTCTCCTGACATCTCAGCCTGTGTTGAATGGGAATTTTTATCTTCTATTGTTTCCCTTTATCTTTTTGTGTTTGTAGAATGAATGTTTTCCCCTGTTCTTGTCAAAGAAAATATTTTCACATACATGTATTATATTTCCTTTCTTTCAGTTTACATGTGGACCCCAAGACCTGGACAAAGTCGATCTAGCATAGAATCTGAAGGACTTCTTGTGTCTTCAGCCGAGAGAATATATGTCCCAAATACGGTTGTTCCTGTATCACAAGAGTTTCTCGACACAATTGGGAAACTAACAGATAAGCTTGGATGGCAATATGGACGTGATTAAATATCATTTCAACGTGGAATTGGAGGGAAGCAGTTGATGACAGAGCTTTAGGATTTTAACTGAGATAGAATAAAACTTCTTGTCTTACATACAGCTGTTGTGATGACATCAGATATATATGCATGTATGTAATATGCTTATTTATACATTTTGTATTCGTTTGTGTTAAACTAGCAAGAAATTAAAATGTTAATAAGATGTTGGTTTTTGTTTTCATTATATTTTTGTGCTGTGTGGAAAAAAGTGAGTCACGGATGTTAGTGGTCACTTGAACATTGAATTGTCAATGTCATCTCAAGGTCAAGGGCATTGTGGGGTTGCAGTGCTCAAACTTGGAAGTTGAAAAGGAAATGTGTTGTCATTTCTTCCTGATATGGAGGCTTCTTTGATGGAGTAGAATAGATGAAATGTGTTCTATCAACAACAGGTTTGATCAAGGTCAAGGGCATTGTGGGGTTGCGGTGCTCAAACTTGGAAGTTGAAAAGGAAATGTGTTGTCATTTCTTCCTGATATGGAGGCTTCTTTGATGGAGTAGAATAGATGAAAAGGTGTTCTATCAACAACGACATTTTTTGGTGACTAGTATAGATGAAAGGTGTTTGATCAACTATGACATGCTATATTGATTAGTATAGGTGAAAGGTGTTTGATCAACTATGGCATTTTATATTGATTAGTATAGATGAAAGGTATTTGATCAACTATGACATTTTATATTGATTAGTATAGATGAAAGGTGTTTGATCAGCTATGACATTTTATATTGATTAGTATAGATGCCCGTAGAAGCAAGTCCCATCATCATAGGGTAATTAGGAGTAGAGACCCTGAGTTTTCTAGGCGTACGGCGTATTGTGAAAGTTTGCCATTGCCTTCCACACTGCCTTTACTTTGAACAGACATGGCTACCCACTTCGCTGCTGGGTTGTCAGGAAGGGCAAGAAAATTTCCCTGAATTGGGAATCAAACTCAGGCCTCCTGGATGGTAGTCAGACAGTCTACCGACTGAGCTAACTCCTTAGCCTGTAGACAATTTAAACAAATTGTTCTTCTATGTGTGCATCATAGTTGCTTCCTCTTGGGTAAATTACATTATAGTTTTTGTGCTAATGTAGTGCGGCAAGAATAAAGACAGAAAATTATAGCTTTTTTCTAATTCTTCTTTGTGTGATTTGAAAAGAAGAAAAAAAAAGCGCCTTTCACTTTCATTGGATCAAAAGAAATGCATTATAAACACGTTGTATTGTGTGATTTTTTTATTATTGTAAATCATCACTGTCCAGGAACACAGTCGTATGTGCATTATAAAACTTTTACAGGAGAGTCAAAAAACTGTTTATTTTCGCCAAAAGTTGATATGTTTTTGTGAAACTTTCACAACTTCGTTTAAACACATAAATAGAACATGTGTGAAAATTTGAACCGAATATTATAGGATGTTTCCCTGATATTGCACTTACGACCTATGACCACCATATAATTGTCGAGAAATACAGACGTAACATCACATACGACTGTGTTCCCTGACGTCAATTGTCAATGAGAATGTTGCTGCTGCAATTACAACCTTTTTAATCAATGGATTCAGATAGAATCCCATCACTGAACTATTCTTCAAGTCAGTTTTTTTACTTTGAAATATTGATATAATAATGAAAACGTAATATTATCAGCCTGGTATGCAATGCCCATCATAGTATAACATGCAACCATTATGATTTTGGCATGATTCCTAGCTGAACCCGATCCCTTAATGATTAATACGACTTTGGAAAAGTAATTTTACACACGTCTGCCTAACAGTGTTCCAGTATATGAATTAAGAAAACATGTGGCCAATGAGTTACATCTAAGAAAATCATGAGGTTCCTGGCATAGAGATTGGGCCAATGGTGGTTTCTTGGAACAGTTAGTCACTTAACACATTTTCCTTTTAGTGAAGGTACACTAAATACATAATAATGTAGCCTATTGATATGGTTGTCGGTAGGCCATGTTAGTGTAAGAGGTCTAATACCCAGTGTATAATTATAATAAGTATAATAATAAAATCTTTGAGTTTACATGTACATGTATTATCTTTCTTTCTTCTTTCTTTTCATAATCAATCTCTGTCTCTCTTTCTCTCTCTCTCTCTCTCTCTCTCTCTCTCTCTCTCTCTTTCTTTCTTTCTCTCTTTCTCTCTTTCTCTCTCTCTCTCTCTCTCTCTCTCTCTCTCTCTCTCTCTCTCTCTCTCTCTCTCTCTCTCTCTCTCTCTCTCTCTCTCTCTCTCTTTCCTCTCCCTGAAGGACAAGGACATTGAATTTCAAACGAATCACGCCAACACAATAGGTTTTTGTCTTAGCCCTATAGTACAATGTAGAAGGTGGTTTATTAATAAGAAAAGTGGTTGTATTGGTTTCATTCAGATTACTAAAAGCAACGAAAAGAAATAACGGGACCCAACAGACTGGTGGTAAAATTGAAACGGAAAGTAGGACAGAGTCCAAATAAAAGAAACCAACTAAAACAATTATAATTTCATTTCAAATTTGAGAACGAACACCAAAGTATTGTGAACTGATATAGCAATGTTGTTAATAACAAACCGAACAATGCGGAAAACGGCCCCCAAGAAACTGAGGGCAAAAAGCAAAACTTTCAGTAACAAACAAAAAAACTGAACAAAATTCGAGTGCCGCTGACTGCCCTTTCTGTTAACTTCTATGTTCATCAGATATCATCATCAGCATTATCTCGCAGTCCTTCATAGAAGCTGTGATGAGTAGGCGGGATTATTCTGCTCATGCACAATGTTCTCAGATCGGCAATTTTTAATCTGTTTATAACCAAGGGAGCTGAGTATGCCTGCTCTAGGCTGATGGCTTGGTAGCTCAGATCTTGTGACCTTTTCTCAAATTTTGTGCCATGTCTTTGCTCTTCCCTTGGTCGTCATAAGATGTGAAGGCTTTAACCTCATTCATGTACGTGATGAATGATTCAAATAATTGTATTTCACACACGCCAGATTGAGCTGTGTTGTTGTTTTTTCTTCCTTTCAGGTACAATAGTTGGTAAAACATCACGGTGAAAAATGGGGTTTGGTAGCCCGGAGACAAGGTATCGGCCTCTCAGCCAAAAAAGGTAGTGGGTTCAAGCCCTACCAACGATTAAAAACTTTCTCTTTTTTATTGTAAAATCCACCCCCCTGGTCCGGATAGGTACATTGACACCTAGTCTCATCGGAGACTGACGATAAAAAGGGAGATCACAGCACTCTGTGCACATCAAAACCTCTTGGCTGTTTACAGGGCAGTCCAGGCAAAATTTAAAATCCTACCAAAAACCCCAAGATCACATTAGTTGTGGATGTGGATCAATCAAATTAAATCAAACGATAAAAAGAGTAAGACGATGAAGGCAAACAAAAACTTTTGTACAAATTGATTTGTTTTATTTGTGAACTTTGCAATGCATAAAAGCAAGTAACGTAGCAGCCATGCTTGAACAATTTTTTAAATAAAAATAGAAAACAAAAAAACTCACATACACAGCATGAAGAAAAAAAGAAAGATTTAAAGTGATAAAAAAAAGTTTTTAAACAATGATTTCCTGGATTTATTGAATGCCAATTCTTTAATTTAATCTGTTTGTAACCCATACTGTTCTTTGTTTGTGTATGTGTACGTTATGAATTAATTTGTCAGTATTTTGGGATGTAAATAAACCTTCATTCTTCAATCTTTGTTTTCAGCCTGTTTTTCTAGTGGACTTGTTGCATGTATTTTAAAATACATTTTGTTCAACAAATCAATAAAAAGAAATTGATCACAACTTAAAATGAACGCAAATGTACAATCATATTAACCTTCATGCAAGTTAATGTCCTCCCTATCATCTACGTCAGATTATCTGTCCATCCACACATCCATCCATCATCCATCCATCATCCGTCCATCCGTCTAGTTGCAAAATTGAATGGTGAGACATAATTATTCGTGTTGAATCGCCTCAGAAAAAGCACAGTACTCCCAACTCTAGCTTTCAACTTCAGTTTGTTTATAAATAGAACCAATGTTTGTAATGGATGGATTTTAAAAGCAATTTGTTTCATAAAAACAACCAATTTTTGTTACTGGTGGATCTTACAGGCAATTTTTTTCCATAAATAGAACTTATTATTGTTATCTTAAAAAATTTGGAACAAAGTTTTGTTATCAGCGGATCTTAAAAGCAAGATTCGGGCTCTCTTCCTTTCAACAAAAAAATCGATTCACAAGTTGTCTTGCAGATCCAATGCTGTTCAATTTAGTATGAATTTGATAAAAAATAGCCTTGTGCTATGGATTATGTTGAGACCTGTTTGATAACTGATTGAAATGCTACAGTCCTACTTTACCTTGTGATAGTGATGAACAGGTAGTTAGGTTACCGGAATTTGGATCTTGAGGTTTAGGGTTTGAATCCTTGCAAAGCTACGTCCATCATCGTGTTCCTTAGGAAGGACGCTTAACAGGAATGTTCCCCTCTCGACCCAGGTGCAAAATGGATACAAGCACTAGCTTGGGAGTAAAAACCTGCATCAGATTTGTGTCCTGTCCAGGAGGTAATTATTATCACCTGTTCCACTTCCTGCTATAGAAACCAGGATATGCTCCGGCTCTATAAGGCCATAATGGCCTTGAAGGAACTTTGGTTACTATCTTACCTTGGCACTTGGTTCTTTGACTTTGACTTTGGCTCTGATCAAAATCTACAAACTACTGACAAATCAGCGCATATTTATTCAATTACAATGTACATACTTCATTAATAAGAATATATAAAAGCGCCCACTAGGTTTTTTTTTTCCACACGGTCAATAGTGAGTATACGCCACCTGAGATCAGTTATGACCTTTTGTCTCCACTCAGTGAAGATACAACCTTATTGTTCTCAGGTGGCCTATTGGGACTAGTCGGTCTACCTTACTTCTACAACTGGTATAGTAAAGGAGAATCAATATTATATAATATTATGTGTGGGGTGACCACAGTGGAGAAATGAATGTCATAAGAACAAAGTAACAATGAGAAAATCGAATGGCTAAGAGCAAAACAGTTTGTGATTTGACTTAAATTTACACATGTTAGTGCTGCTAGACCTATAAGTTAAGCCAAAGTTAAAAAAAACAACAACCCAAATACATCCTCTTACACTTGCTTGCAGAGTGGGGATAAGACAAAAGACATGCTCAGAAACCTATCCAACGATTACTTAAATTTAGATAATTAGTAAACCAATAACTTTAAACTTTAACTTAAAGGTATATAACACTTTGAGTTTTAAATTCAAACTGTGGAGACAATGTTATGTTCAGGGAATAGACTGAAAAGTTTTATTTGAAAAAATCATTTCAATGCATTTCAACACACAAATACTATCTACTGATTTCAACCTACGTTTGCCCCTTCATTAAAAAATAGAAAAAAAGGGCCCTTTGACTTTAAGTTTAAGATAGACAGTTTCTGAGAGGAGTGAGAGCTCAATTAATTACTAGTAGTATACGTAGTAATAGTTTCGTTCTTTCAGTCTTTATCCGTTTCCATTCTACCTTCTGGTGTATGTGTTTAGATATCCGAATTGATCTTTTTCCAGGCTGCCTGTCCTGGCATTTCTGTTTCTTTATGTGAAGGTTACATTTCTCTCCTTTAGTGCCTATTTTATCTTTAAATCTTCTTCCCCTTTCTTCAAGGTCTGCTTTTGGTCTTTTTATCTTGGGATTTAGCATTGTATACTGGTTTAACTATTGCCTTCTGATTCATTCTGTGTATATGCCCAAACCATCGGAGTTGATTTTATTTCTATCTAGTATCTATACTACATTATATTATGTCGTAGAATTCACATCATAAAAATGTAAAAAAAATCAGGGTAGATATTTATTCAAAACAAAAAGCTTAACTAAATGAAACCCATCGTTCCTGTAGTTATTTCTACAGATTCAGCAAAGTGAATGTACAACACCACAACACTTGTTAAAATCAATGAGATCAGCGAAGCCCTGAACTGCTTTAAAAATATATTATATTATATAAGATATCGAGTATATTAAGTATTAAACATAATAATACAATGGAACTTCTCTAATCGGGGAGATGGGAAATCCGGCTAACGAGGGAAGAACTCACAGGAAACAGAAGCTTTTATATACATGTACATGTATATATTTTACCTCTCTAATCGGGAGATGGAAAACCCGGCCAACGAGGGAAGAACTCCCAGGAAACAGAAGCTTTTATATACATGTACATGTATACATTTTAACTCTCTAATCGGGGAGTTAATTGGGGCTTGGTGTTTGGCCCGCTTGCATTAATTATCAATATCATCACCATTTCCCCTTAATTACATATTCCAACACTCACTTGTTATCTAAGTTTGGTTTCCGTGTCAAGCAATTAGACTAGACGAAGAAACACATCCTCAGCAGGACAACCATTCTACACAGATTGCCGTGACGTGGCAGAAGCGCTTACGTTCCTCAACCTGTTGAGGAAAAACCAAATCGCTAGGTCCCCGGGTTCCAGGAAACCCGGCTAATCGGGACACTTTTACGATCCACCAAGACAATTTCCCGATTAGAGATTCCATTGTTACAGTGTTATAATATATAAAGACCAATGGACATGACTAACTAGGTCAGGGTAAGAGAGCATTGGCTAGCGTTGCTGATTCTAGACGTGGTCGCTGTCAGCGTTCCTGGATGGCTGGTGCTGGGAAGAGGCCCTTTGGAGACAATCTTCAGCCACCGATGTTCCTGTATAGCGAGAGGGGTGGGTCTGACTGCAGGATCCCATTCCAGCATCTGATGAGACAGATGGACAATGCAATTCCTCTTAGTCTTGTCACTTTAGATTCTAGTCTTATCGCAGTAAAAATAGACAAGCATTCGCGTACACATCTGTGGTCGGTTTGCGAGCGAGCTGCGGGTAGGTCCTACTTTTTCATTTCACACTTTCTTATCTTTCATCTTACTAAGGTCATCACCTCATATTCACCTGAAATCACCCCATGTGGGGGATAGGCTACATTTCAATGAAACGTACGCAACTGTTTGACATGCCGCCTTCCCTCCTTATCACCAGGGTATCTTCTCTTCAATGGACATATCTGTCTATACTATCAGCGAATACATGTTCGGCACAATGCATGTGTATTATGATAAGGAACATTCCCATTGATGCTAGCTCGCAGTCGCAGTCGATTGAATACCAACTTAGACAAAACATTGATGCTAGTCCCCAGTCGATTGAACACCAACTTAGACAAAACATTGATTCTATCCCCCAGTTGATTGAACACCAACTTAGACAAAACATTGAATCTATCCCCCAGTTGATTGAACACCAACTTAGACAAAACATTGATTCTACCCCACAGTTGATTGAACACCAACATAGACAAACCATTGATTTTAGCCCCCAGTTGATTGAACACTAACATGGACAAACCATTGATTCTAGCCCCCAGTTGATTGGACACAAACATAGATAAACCATTGATGCTAGCCCACAGTTGATTGAACACCAATATTATATACAAACCATTGATTCTAGCCCCCAGTTGATTGGACACCAATATTATAGACAAACCATTGATGCTAGTCCTCAGTTGATTGAACACCAACATAGACAAACCATTGATTCTAGTCCTCAGTTGATTGAACACCAACTTAGACAAACCATTGATTCTATCCCCAGTTGATTGAACACCAACATAGATAAACCATTGATTCTATCCCCCAGTTGATTGAACACCAACATAGATAAACCATTGATTCTATCCCACAGTTGATTGAACACCAACATAGACAAACCATTGATTCTAGCCCCCAGTTGATTGAACACCAACATACAAACCATTGATTCTAGTCCTCAGTTGACTGAACACCAACTTAGACACACCATTGATTCTATCCCCAGTTGATTGAACACCAACATAGATAAACCATTGATTCTATCCCACAGTTGATTGAACACCAACATAGATAAACCATTGATTCTATCCCACAGTTGATTGAACACCAACATAGACAAACCATTGATTCTAGCCCCCAGTTGATTGAACACCAACATAGATAAACCATTGATTCTAGCCCCAGTTGATTGGACACCAACATAGACAAACCAGTGATGCTAGCTGATTGATTGAACACCAAATAGACAAACCATTGATTCTACCCAGTCCATTGAACACCAACATAGACAAACCATTTATTCTAGCCCCAGTCCATTGAACACCTTTTTTCTTTATCAGCTCCCATTCTACCTTCCGGTGTATGGGTTTAGATGCCAGGAAATGATCCTTCTCTAGGTTGCCCTGTCCTGACAGTTTTCTGTTTCCTTCCGTGAAAGTTAAATTTCTTTGAGTTAATGCCTTTTTTATATCTTCTTCCCACTTTCTCCGAGGTCTGCCATTTGGTCTTTTGCCTTGAGTTTTAGCACTGTATACTGATTTTGCTATTCTATTGTCATTCATTCTGTTAACATGTCCAAACCGTCTCAGTTGATTCATTTCTATCTTAGTTTTTATGCTATCTGCTTTGGTTTGATCTCTTATTGTTGTGTTTCTGATTTTGTCTCTTTTAGTTTTCCTACTACTCTTCTTAGATATTTCATTTCGGCTGCCTGTACTCTACTGTATTCCCTACTGTCTAAGGTCCAGGTTTCACTGCCATAGAGAAGAGTAGGACAATAAGCTGTGTTGTATATTGCCATTTTGGTTTTTGTTGACAATTCTTGTTTACCTACAAATGCCTGTGTTGGATTCTGCCAAGGGGTCCCTGGGGAGCTCGCAGCTTTCACACGCTTTCGATGATGTAATCAGCAAATAAAAGCATTGATACATTTACTGGTTTGAGCTTCCACATACCTACATTCATTTTCTTCATTTTTGAGGATGCCTTTTGCGACTGAATCCATAAATATGATAAACAAAAGAGGACTTAGGCTACAACCCTGTCTTACTTCTATATCTACATCAAATTCTTCAGATACATTTCCAGCCTCTCACTGCACATGTTGCTTTATTGTAAAAACTTTTAATGGCTTCTATTAAATTTTGCTCTACGTTGTGTTCTTGTAAGGAATGCCATAGTTCGTCCCTCCTCACAGCGTCCTAAGTCAATAAAACACAGGTGCAAGTCAATGTTTCTCTCAAGGAATTTTTCTATAATTTGTCTAATTGTAAATATATGGTCTCGTACACTTCTTTCTAGTCTAAATCCACTTTGGTGTTCGTCCATCTGATCCTCTACTTTTTCCCTAGTCTCATTTCTAAAATCCTGGCATATACTTTTCCTGGAACGCTAAGTAGTGATATCCCTCTATAGTTTGAGCATTCCATAGTTGATCCTTTTTGTGTATTGGTACTATGATTCCCTTTTCCAGTCGTCTGGCACCTGTTTTGGACTTCCATGCTTGTTAACACTGCATGTAGTAGTTTGTTTGCCTCCCTCCCTTGGTTTAAGAACTACTGGATAAACTTGATCTGCTCCTAGGGCTTTTCCTAATTTCACTTTTCTTATAGCAGTTTGAAGTTCTTCCATTGAGATATCTACTTCTTCAGCTGTCTCATCTCCATTACTTGTTACTCTTAATTATTGATATGTACTCCTTGTTTCATATGTTCTGGAGAGATTATGTAATTTTTGAAAATACTTTCTCCACGTTTCCATGATTTCGCTGTCTCCTTTCATTATTAATTTCTCCTTTGGCATCCTTAATTTGTCGTATTGGGCTTGTTTTTGAAGCTTTCTCATGCTCTTCATTGCTGCTCCACAGAACAGCTTTTGATTTCCTTGATAGCTTTCTTGAAGTCTTTGTCCAAACTCTTCCCACTGTTCTTGTTTTGCTTTCCTTACTTCCTCTTTGGCGATAGTTCTTTTACTCACGTAATCTATCCTATCCTCTGGTCTCTTCGTTTGCAAGTATTTCTTCCAGGCATCTTTCTTTTCTTTGATCTTAGTCTTGACATTCTCATTCCACCATGCTGTCCTTTTCCCATCTCCTTTAATTTGTTTTCTACCACAGACCTCTTCAGTACAAAATGAGGAGTGTTTTTTTAATGATATATTTGCCACTTTTCTTCTATTGTGCTTTCCTTCAGATCCATCTGCCTTTCACTGATAGATATTTTTATCCTGGATTGGTACATCTGTTTTACTATTGGTTTATTTAGATCTTCCAGTTTTGAGTTTAGTAGCTTTCTTCTCTTTCCTTTCCTGTTTGTTTTCTTCAGTTTATAATCTCATTTTGGCTATCACTAGGTGATGATCACTAAATATTTCACCTCCTCTGCTTACTCTAGCATCCATTTTACTATAAAAAGGGAGCTGCTAACTATTATGTAGTTTATGATTGACTCTTCACATCTGTCTTCATTTGCTCTTGTATATTTGTGGATATCTTTATGAGGAAAAAATGTGTTAGCTATTTTCATGTTATTTTTATGCAAATATCTATTAGTCTCTCTCCATTTGGAGAAGTTGTTGTCTCTCCTTCTTTACCTATTACTCCTCCTGATGTTTCTACATTGTTGCGTACTCTAGCGTTTAAATCTCCTAAAACCATTAATTCCTGTTTGGGTTTGAGATTCTCTGCAGCTATTTGTAAATCATTTTCAAAGATATCTTTTTCTTCTTTGGGGGCATCTTCATTTAGTCCATAAGCTATTAATAATTTAATTTCTCTTCCTTTTGGTTTAATATTTACCTCTAATAGCCGTGGGCTTACAAATTTCCAACTTTCTAGTAGCATTTCTTGCCTTTTATGCATTAGGAGGCCTACTCCTGCTCTAGCTCTATCTTTGACATCTACTCCTGAGAAGATTAAAGTATGATTTGGTCCTACATTTTCTATTCCTTGTCCTTTTTCTTTGTTTCTGTAATAGCCAAAATGTCTACTTTGAATTTTCCATTTCTTCAGCTAATTCTAACTCCTTTCCATTAATTGCCCTAACATTCCATGTTCCAAAAATCACAGTCCGTGTTCTTTTCCAGAGTCGTCTTCGAAAGTTTAAGCCGGGTATATCATTGTATATATTACTTTGAATCAGGTTGTTTTGGATAAGTAGGGGATTAGCCCACTGTACTCTAGGTAGATGGTGGGGCTGCCACCTTGAGGCCCCCTACCGGGCCTTGTTATTTTCTGTCAGGGTTAACTCCCTTAGCCTTTAGTCATTCAAAACCAGCCTGCAAGACAGCAGGTTGTTATTTTCTGTCAGGGTTAACTCCCTTAGCCTTTGGTCAGTCAAAAACAGCCTGCAAGGCAGCAGGTTGTTTTCTTTCAGGGTTAACTCCATTAGCCTTTGGTCACCCAAGACCTGCCTGCAAGGCAGCAGGGGACTCGTGGAGGGCGGGATCGTTTATTCCCCGTACAGGTGCTTACCTGTCCACTGCCCGGGTATTCACGTCTAATAACCAAAACTACGTATTTAGATAAACTAATTGACTTGGTGTCTTTGACTGTGAGTTGACGTATTTAAGACTAATAATCAAAAATATGTATTTAGGTAAACTAATTTTTGATGAGATGGTGTTTTTGATAAACTAACTGATGTATTCAAATCTAATCACCGAAAATAAAACTATGTGTGGCTAGATAAACTAATTGATTTGGTGATTTTGACTGTGAGATGACGTATTCGGTGTAATCACCAAAACTATGGATTATTTAGATAACTACTAATGACCAGTCTTGGTGTTTTTGACTGAGATGACGTATTCAAATGTAATCAAAAGTAAAACTATGTATGGCTAGATAAACTAATTGACTTGGTGATTTTGACTGTGAGTTGACGTATTCAGGTGTAATCACCAAAACTATGTATTTAGATAAACTAATTGACTTGGTGTTTTTGAAATGTATTCAAATCTAATTACCAAAAAACTAAATATTTATTAAACTAATAAACTTGGTGTTTTTGATGTTTGACGTATTGGTGATGTATTTACATAAATGACGTATTCAGGTGTAAACACAAAAACTATGTATTTAGATAAAGCTTGACGTGGTCTTTTGACTGTGAGTTGACGTATTCAGGTGTAATCACCAAAACTATGTATTTAGATAAACTAATTGACTTGGTGTTTTTTGTGAAAAACTCTATGTAGATAAACTAATTGTATTCGTAGGTGTAATGTCCGGTATTTAGATAAACTGTTTACTTGGTGTTTTTGATTGTTGACGTATTCAGGTGTAATCACCAAAAACTATGTATTTACAAACAAACTAATTGACTTGGTGTTTTTGACTTGAGTTGACGTATTCAGGTACAATCAGCAAAAACTATGTATTTCTTAAACTAATTGACTTGGTCTTTTTGACTGCTTCTTCGTCCAAGCTTCTTCTCTTTTCTAACGGTTCTAATTCACCAAAATTAATATGTTTAAAATGTTTAGATTAAATCTAATTCTTGGTCCGATGTTCAAAGGAATGATGGAACGATCGAAGGAAAGAATAACAACAAATCGTTAATAAAGATAAATTGACTTATCTTCAACACTTGCCGTTTCACTTTTTTTTGGAAAAAAGGTGATTCCACTTCTTCAATAACAAAATCAAGAAATCTTACACACATGTATGAAAACACACATATTCACTTCTTCTTCTTCTTCTTCAAACTTCAAAAAACACACACTTCACACACTCACACATACATAGCAGCTTCTTCTTTTTTATTCTAACTTCTGCTATTTTCCTCTTCTGCTGCTGCTGCTGCACCTCGCTCTGATGTGTGGATAAACTGGAGAATATGTTTAGTGTTCTGATTGGGCACTCCACACTCAACTCTTCTGATTCCCCAACTTTCAGACAGCGATACATAATATTTGTAATATGCTGATGGAGACCGTTGTGCCCAGTCCTAAATTTGAAGAATAGTTTAGGTCTTTGGGATTATCTTATAACTATTGTGTTTCTCTTCCCAATTGGTTGCTGATAAATTCCTTGATGATTGTATACTATTCTAAAATTGATAATATGGTAAATATATCAAGTTCTATCAACGAATACACTATCATAATTTTCATTTCCTAACAAAAAAAAAGAAAGAAAAAAATCTTGATCCGCGCCAGGAAAAAGGGAGTGAAAGTGAAATACGCTCACTTCATAAGCTCACACAACAACAGTAGCAGAATGTCCACAGACGTGTCTGGTGAGACTTACTTTAGCTACAAAGTCCTTGAAGCGATCGTCACCTGACAAGATGGAGGCCAAGGTTTGGATCCAGGTCGACCCCTGCTGCTGAGACGTGTGAGGCCAGTAGTTTTCTTCGCGTTGCTTTTGGCTACCATCTGCAGGCAGGCTTCCAAGGACCTCTTCGATGACCACCAACTGGTCGTCTTCGTCAGCGCCCTTCGTTAGGGATGGGAAATTAATTAGTCAACAGACAATTTTCAGTTGACTGAACGTATTGAGACAGTGAAGAGTCTTCTGATTCCCCAATTTAGACAACATATTTCAATATTAACCCTTATATATGCTGATGGAGACCGTGGGCTCGGCTACAATGGGAAGAATAGTTGGAGAAATGAGTCACAACGGGTCTTATAACTATTGTGTTTCTGATTCCCAACTGGTTGATGATAAATTCCTTGATGATTGTATACTATTCTAAAATTGATAACGGGTCTGATAAATAGGACTCAGGTCTGATTCAACGTGGCACTATAGGTCTGATTTTACCATTTCTAACAAAGAGAAAAACAGGTCTGAAGAAAAAAATCTTGATCCGCAAGGAAAAAGGGAGTGAAAGTGGAAATACGGTCTGGTTCATAAGCTCAC